>PVIY010028237.1:0-33335 GCA_004026745.1 Myrmecophaga tridactyla
CTCCCTGTTCCCTGCACGTTGTTACCAGTGCATAAAGACTGCGGGCACTAACCTCCATATTTAGGAAACCCATGCTCCCCTGCCATAATGTCACATAGCCTCACCCCGCACCTGCCCCCGACCAAGCTCTGCACATCAATTTAAGGCACTCCTAGGCCCACGCATGTGCATGGGCCCCCAGTCACATCATTCAGCTCTGGGAACTGCACTTTACATCAGTCCTAGAACTGCACATGTGCACAGCCCTCAGTCTCAATTCCAGCTCTGAGAAAGTGCTGACTTGTGCAGCCGGGTCACATCTACCCCCATTCCATGAAGGCATAATGCCAAACTGCTGCCACAGCTCTATGCATGCATACAACAGACCCCGTGTCTTAGACCAGTGCACACCAGGGTTATGCCCCCCCCGACCAGTGCACCCACACAGCTACACCCTCCCTGGATGCTGGCACCCACATTCACAAGCATCAGTGTAACATCCCCAACCTGTGCCTATACCTGCCCTGAAACAAATCACTGCACTGGGTGCCCCAACCAGTACCCTGCTCCCTGCTGTACAACCATCCTGCAAATACAAGGCCTTAGACTACTGAAAGAAATCAACTCCCAAAGTAAATCAATCAAGATATTTACATGCCACAAAGACAGCGAAGATCACTAGGCATACCACAATGCAGACAGATATAGCCCTGCCTAATGACCAAAATAAAATACCAGAGGAGACACAGACATTGGAACAACTAATCAAAGATGTTCATACAACTCCACTTAATAAAATAAATGGGATAGCAAATGACATAAAGGAGATCAAGAAGACAGTAGAAGAGCACAAATAGAAAAATAACAGATATCACACAGATTAAAGACTCTGTTAACCAAATAAAAAATATGCTAGAGGCATACAATGCCAGATTTGAAGGGACAGAAGAGAGAATAAGTGATATACATGACAGAATAACAGACTTCTAAGACTCAGAACAGCAAATGGCAGAAAAGATGGAAAAACTTGAATTGGATCTCAGGGAAACAAGAGACAAAACAAAATGCACAAATATAAGAATCATTGGTGTCCCAGAAGGAGAAGAGAGCAGTAAAGGTCTAGGAAGAGTAGTTGAGGATAGAATGGGGGAAAGCTTCCCAACCCTCATAAAGGACAATGTACACAAGTCAGAGAATCCCTATGAACTCCAAACAGAATAAACCCAAATAGGCCTTCCCCAAGGCACATACTAATCAGTCTGTCAAATGCTGAAGTGTAGCAGAAACTCCTGAAAGCAGCAAGAGAAAAACAATCTACTACATACAAGGGATAACAAAGAAGACTGAGTTCAGACTACTCAATTAGCACCCTGGAGGCTAGAAGGCAGTGGTATGATATACTCAAGATCCTGAAAGAGAAAGACTTCCAGCCAGGAATTCTGTACCCAGCCAAATTGTCCTTCAAAATTAAAGGAGAAATTAAAGTTTTCAGACAAAGAAGTCCTGAAAAAAATTGTCAACAAAAGATTGGCCTTACAAGAAATTCTAAAAGGAGTTCTGCCAGCTGAAAAAAAATAAGACAGGAGAGGAAGGTCTAGAGGAGGGCACAGAATTAAAGAGTATCACTAACAGTAATTTAAAGAATACAAAGAGAAAGAGGAAAAAGAATACATAGATCTGACAAATAAAATTTTAAAAAAAACAAGATGGTGGAATCAAGAAACACATTTTCAGTAATAACTTTGAATGTTAACAGACTAAATTTACCAATTAAAAGATACAGATTGGCAGAATAGATTAAGAAACATAATCCAGCTATGTGCTGCTCACAAGAGACTCATCTTAGACATGAGGATACAAATAGATTGAAAGTGAAAGGATAGAAACAATTTTTCCATGCAAGTTGTAACCAAAAGAGAGCAGGAGAAACTATATTAATATTGGACAAGAACGACTTTAAATGTAAAGATATCATAAGAGACAATGGATACTATATGCTAATTCAAGGGTCAATTCACTAAAAAGATATAACAGTCATAAATGTTTATGCTCCCAATCAAGGAACTCTAAAGCACATGAGACAGACATTGCTAAAACTGAAGGGAGTGATAGATGTTTCAACAATAATACTTCAATATACCACTCTCCTCTATAGATGGAACAACCAAACAGAAGATCAACAAGGAAACAGAGAAGTAAATAACCTGATAAGTGAATTAGACCTAACAGACATATATAGGTAAGTGTACCCCAAAACACAAGGACATACATTCTCTTGTGCTCATGGAACTTCCTACAAGATAGATCATATGCTGGGGCACAAAACAGTTTTATATAAATATGAAAATATTGAAATTATTCAAAGTACTTTCTCTGATCACAATGGGATGAAGCTAGATCTCAATCACCACCAAAGGATGAGAACATTCACAAATATATGGAGATTAAATAACACACTCAAATAATCAGTAGGTCAAAGAAGAAATTGCTAGAGAAATTAGTAGCTATCAGGAGAGGAATAAAAATGAGAATACAATTAATCAGTACTTATTGGATGTGGCAAAGGCTGTGCTGAAAGGGAAATTTATTGTCCTAAATACCTATAAAAAAATAAAAAAACAAACAAAAGGATGGGCCATGGTGGCTCAGCAGGCAGAGTTCTCACCTGCCATGCCAGAAACCCAGGTTTGATTTCCAGTGCCTGCCCACACACACACACAAAAAAAATTACATTAAAAACAAGAAAGAGCAAAAATTGAGGACTTAATAACCACAGACCCTGAAGAAATAAAAGAAATCATAACAGCATACTATGAACAACTATATGACAACAAACTAGACAATTTAGATGAAATGGAGAAATTCCTGGAGACACACAAACTAGCTACACTGACTCAGAAAGAAATAGGAGATCTCAACAAACCAATCACAAGTAAAGAGATTCAATCAGTCATCAAAAATCTTCCTGTGAAGAAAAGCCCAGGACCAGATGGCTTAACAGGGAAACTTTGCCAAACATTCCAGAAAGAACTAACACCAATCCTGCTCAGAATTTTCCAAAAAATTGAGAAAAGAGGAACTCTAACAAACTCATTTCATGAAGCTAATATCATTTTAATATAAAACCTGAGTAATGATCCTATAAGAAAGGAAAACTACAGGCCAATCTCCCTAATGAACATAGACGCAAAAATTCTCAATAACATATTAGCAAATCGAATCCAACAACACATTAAAAGAATTATACACCATAAGCAAGAGAGGTTTATACCAGGAATGCAAGGATGGTTCAACATAAGGAAATCAATTACTGTAATACAGCACAGTAACACATCGAAAGGGAATAATCTCATGATCATCTAGATTGTTGCTGAAAAAAATTCAGCAATATTCAGCATTCTTTTCTAATAAAAAAAACTCTAAAAGATAGGAATCAAAGGCAACTACTTCAATATGATAAAGGAAATATATGAAAAACTGATAGCCAGCATCATAGTCAATGGAGAGAGACAGAAAGCTTTCCCCCCAAGATCAGGAATAAGACAAGGATGCCCACTGTCAGCATATTATTCAACATTGTGCTAGAAGTTCTAGCCAGAGCAATCAGGCAGGATAAAGAAATAAAAGGCATCCATATTGGAAAGGAAGAAGTAAAACTCTCATTATTTGCAGATGACATAATATCATACTTGGAAGATCCTGAGAAATCTACAGCAGAGTTATGTGAGCTAATAAATTCAGTAAGGTGGCAGAATATAAAATTAATGTGCAAAAATCAGTAACATTTCTATATACAGGCAATGACCTAGCTGAGGAATCAGTTAAAGAAACAATTCCATTCAAAATAGCAATTAAAAGAATCAAGTACTTAGAAATGAGCTTAACTAGGCACATAAAGGAATTGTACACAGCATGCTATGTAACATTACTAAAAGAAATCAAAGGAGATCTAAATAAGTGGAAAGACATTCCCTGTTCATGGATAGGAAAGCTAAATATGGTTAAGATATCAATTCTCCCCGAACTGATCTACAGATTCAACATAGTACCAATCAAAATTCCAACAACCTACTTTGAAGATTTGGAAAAGCTAATTACCAAGTTCATCTGGAAGGGAAAAAGACTCCAAAAAGTTAAAAGCATTCTAAAAAAGAAAAACGAAGTGGGAGGATTAACATTCCCTGACTTTAAAACCTATTATAAAGCAACAGTGGTCAAAACAGCATAGTACTGGCACAAAGATAGAAGCATTGACCTATGGAATTGAATCAAGAGCACAGAAATAGACAGCCAAATCTATGGTCAACTGATTTTTGACAAGGCCCCCAAATCCTCTGAAATGGAGCAAAATAGTTTTTTCAATAATTGGGCATGGAAGAACTGGATATTAATTGCCAAAAGAATGAAAGTGGGCACCTAATTTACACCCTACACAAAAATTAACTCAAAGTGGATCAAACACCTAAATATAAGAACTAGCAACATAAACCTTATAGAAGAAAATGTAGGGAAACATCTTCAAGGCCTAGTAATAGGAGGTAGCTTCCTAAACTTTATACCCAAAGCACAAGCAACAAAAGAAAAAATAGATAACTGGGAACTCCTCAAAATCAAATGCTTTTGCACTTCAAAAGACTCTGTCAAAAAGATGAAGGGGCAGCCAACAAATGGGAGGAAATATTTTGGAATCACATACAAGACAAAGGTTTGATTTCCCGTATATACAAGGAAATCATACAACTCAACAATAAAAGAACAAAGAATCCAATTATAAAACGGGTAAAAGATATGAATAGGCATTTTTCTGAAGAGCAAGTACAGATGGCTCAAAAGCACATGAAGAGTGCTTATTTTCATTGGCTATAAGGGAAATGCAGATCAAGATTACAATGAGATACCATCTCACACCTATAAGAATGGCTGCTATTAAACAAATAGGAGAAGATGTGGAGAAACTGGGACACTTATGCACTGCTGGTGGGAATGTATAATGCTGCAGCCACTATGGAAGACTGTTTGGCAGTTCCTTAGGAAACTAAATATCGAGTTGCCCTATGATCCAGCAGTAGCACTACTTGGTATATACTAAGAAGAGCTGAAAGCAAACAGACATTTGCACACCAATGTTCATAGCAGCATTATTCACAATTGCCAAAAGATGGAGGCAATCCAAATGCCCATCAACAGATGAGTGGATCAACAAAATGTGGTATATACATACAATGGAATATTATGCAGCAGTAAGACAAAATGACATCCTGAAGCACATGACAAAATGGGTGAACCTTGAGGACATAATGCTGAGTGAAATTAGCCAGCACAAAAGTATAGATACTATATGATTTCACTTTTATGACCAGCAGAAAAGTATAATCAGAGGCTTATAATACAGAATATAGGGGACTTAGAGATACATAGAAGTTAAAGATCAGTGAACCATTAGCTAATGAGGTTGAATTTCAATGTAAGGGAATAGATATGAGTGAAGGTGGTTCTCTAATGGGTCTATAAGTAATATTACCATATTGAAGATGAACAAGATTGAAAGGGGTTGTATAGTCTTATGTGTCCCACTGATTTGCACTAGAAATATGAATTAGTTCTCACAAGAATTACTTCAAAGATATGATTCTTCTACAAAGAGTGTTTAAACCCAAGGTACAGGGGGAAAACTGCTATTGCATGCTATGAGCTATGTTCAAAAGGAAACCATCAGCACTACCACAGCAACAGCAGAGGTAAATTATGGGGGGGGGGGACAAGATGTAAGAGGAGGTTTAGATTTTCTACTTGGTGAGGATGTCTTTATTGGTTTTCTTTCTCTTGGGAACAATGAAATGATCTAAAATTGAGAATTTTGATGGACTGTGGACTTTGGGCCCTCTACATGATGTCCAATGAATGCAGGTGGCTGAAATATACATTGATGGAGAAGTAGATTGGCGAATGATGGTGTATACTTATGAACAAAGGTTGTGCAGCTACGAAAAGGAACAAAGTCATGAGGTATGCAACAATGTGAATGAGCATGTGGGACATTTGGTGAGACAAAATAAGCCAGAAACAAAGGAACAAGAATGGAATGGAATAGAAAATGCATATAAGAAAACAGGGGCCTAGATTGTAAGCTTTTCGAGCAGACGCATTAAGTCCAGAGTGGTGATTAATATTTATGGATTTTGAGAGATTGTTATACATATATGACCTGATATTTAGAGATAAGAACAAAGCCGAACAGGTTGAGGTTAAAGTAACTCAGAATACAGGGGTAAGGAAGACAGTGTCTGTATTTTAGAACCACACATACTCTTTGAGACCAATGGAAGAAAGGTTTATTTGGTCTGGAACTGAAATTTTCTGTAGTGTATAATCTAATTCAACCTATCTGTATAGCTCATTTGAACAACTGAAACACAGGGAACACAGAATAAGAAAGAGGTCCTTTAATCCTGTATAGATTACTGTAATGCCTAGATACATCCTAGAGTATATTAAGCAGATAATCAAAAAGTATTGGCAAAGTGCCCTGAGGGATGGGAGAAAGAACATGGAACTATTAAACCTTACCATCAGGGAAAACCCCCTAACTGTGTCAAACTTTAGGAACACCCAAATCAATAGGTCATGCCCTTGATCATGAGGCTTACTCTTGTGAAGCTTATGTAGTTAGTGGAGAAGCTTAGATCACTTATAGACATGCCTAAGAGTCACTTCTCGAGGACCTCTTTTGTTGCTCAGATGTGACCTCAGTCTCTCTAAGCCCAACTCTGCATTGTCCTAATCCCCTATGTGGGACATGACAACCAGGGATGAAAGTCTCCCTGACTATGTAGGAGATGACTCCCAGTGGTGAATCCAGACCTGGCATCATGGGATCAATAATTTCATCCTGAGCAAAAGGGGGAACAGAAGTGTAATTAATAAAGTATCAGTGGCAGAGAGAGTTCAAATAGAGTCAAGAGGCTACTCTGGAGGTTGCTCTTATGCAAGCTTCAGTTAGATAGGCTACCTATCATAGCCTGCCAACCCCCAACCCAGATCATTCCAGCCAATCCTAAAGAACACCTAGGGCAATATATAAGATTCCACAGGGTTCCGTCCACTAGAGTAACTTTCCAGAAACTTACAACCTCCAGATGGGCCCCTGGTCCAGATAAGTCCTGAAACCTAGCACAGCCTCTCCAAAACATCAGATAATTCCGTCTCCCTACCCCATAGTAGTGACAGACCCTTCCAATATGAAACATTTAGAATGGACATAACCCAAATATCCCTAAAGAGAGGGATGGAAAGATCAAAGGTGATGGTGGAATTATACAGAGAAGATAGGATTTAACAATTGAATATGAATGCTGAATCATTAAATTGACATCTCTTTTAGTCTCCAGTATTTTATAGCAGCTAGAAGTAAAAACCTAAAATTATGAAGTTGTAACCCATGTCAAAGTATGAAATGTGTTCTACAACTGGTAATGGTGCTCTGAAATTTATAGCTTTTTTGTATATATGTTATGGTTCACAAAAAAAAAGAAGGAAAAAAAGTCGAATGTGATGATAAAAAAGTGTTTAAGCCCTCTAGCCTCCTATATTCTGGAGCAGCTAGAAGTAAAAATATGAGAGGATCATATGGTAGCCCATGACAAACTCTGGGATCTGTGTTGTAACTACTTGCTGAAGAGTGCTTTCAAAACTATTGCTTTTTTATTTCTTTTCTTTGTATATATGTTATACTATACAATAAAAAAAGTTAAAAAGTAAAAAAAAGAAACTATTTGGCAGTATGTCTAAAGAACCCTGGAAACATCTGTACCATTTGACACATTAAATCACAATTCTAAGAAAAGAAAAGGCTAGAATTCAAAGATGTTCACTATAAATCTACAGAAAAATAGAGAACAACCTAACAGTTAAAGAGTAGGAGGATGGTTTGTTAAATTATGCTTTAAAAATTATCGATTTCATGAGATATAATGCAGGTATTAAAATGCTCATTATGGGGCGGGGCACGGTGGCTCAGCAGGCAAGAATGCTCGCCTGCCATGCTGGAGGACCCGGGTTCAATTCCTGGTGCCTGTGCATGTAAAAAAAAAAAAAGCTCATTATGAAAATTATGTGGCAATCTGAGAAGCATATAGAAAAAAAACACAATTAAGTTGCATCTCTGCTATGATTATAGCTATGTTAAAATGAGACTTACATTTTTACAAGAACTGGAAAGAAATGTGGGGGAAAATGATGTTTTAAGGTGGTAAAATCAGCTTTTAAATTGTATTTTCATTTATTTCAGAAATCAGCATGATATAGTTAGTGGATTTCAAACTTTTGGCCTGAAAGCCATGGTAAAAAATACTTTTTAAATCACCACCTAGCACACACACGCACACACACACACACACACACTCACACACTCCACTTTTACTCAGCTGGCTAAAGATTAATTCCTGAGATTTACTTATTTGAAAAGCCATTACTTTCAAAGCTTCACATGTAGAGTTCATTATTTTCTAATGATGAATATATCAATATTTACAAATACAGTTTATCAATATGAACTGTATTTCATTGAGTATAGGATAAATGATTTTTCACATTTTAACATCTCTTAAATTGGGATGCATTATACAATTGACAACATTTTGGACTTATATTTGTCAGCATTTTATTTCTTAGATGTACATAAATTAATGGCCACACTCATAATCAATGATTTCAAATTTATGAAAAATACAGCCATACAAATGAAAGTTTCAAGACACAATTATCAAATGTAATATGTTATCTTTTCCTCCTTTCTGTTCTATTCTGTACCTTTTTTTTTTTTAATGCTGGAAACAGTCCACTAACTGATTTTTGCAACAAATGCAAGGGTGTCAACTATGGCCTATGGGCCAAATCTGACTGTTGCCTGTTTTTGCATAGCTTATGAGCAATGAATGGATTTTACATTTTTGAGTGGTTGAAAAAAATAAAACAAAGAGTAATATCTTGTGGCAGATGGTGATTATGAGAAATTCAAATTTCAGTGTTATAAATGAAGCTTTATTGGAACCCAGTCACTCATTCATTAACATATTATCTATGGCTACTTATACACTACCAGGGCCAGAGTAGAATATTTATGACAGAGACTATAGGGGCACAAAACCTAAAATATTTACTATCTAGTCCTTTACAGAAAATGTTTGCAGACCCTTGTACTAATGCATTGATTTAAAAATCTCTGCTGTAGTGGGCAGGAGCATAGTGATAGAAGATCTAGATCTAAATTCTGGCTCTATCATTGCTTTTACCTTTGCATTTAAAAGTGGAAAAAATATCCACCTCTTAGTGCTGTTCTGTCTTTTATATGATTTATTCAAAAGTTTTGGTTCATCATAGGTGCTTGATAAATATTAGGGGTTTTGCCCATCCCTTTCTAATTTAGAATTTTGTTTAGGTCATTCTTCCCAGTTTCTCTACTTTCATATGATGGTCACCATCATGCCTCCAACATCTTGAGGGCAGAGTCCAACAAAGCCTTCCACAACAGTGAAATTTCTTAAGTTTTCACATTTTATTCTAAAAGTTCAGAGGCATTTTTCATTCTATTCCAAAGTATATTTATGTTTCCTTCAATAGAAAAGTAATTCTTTTGGATTGAGCAAGATTGATACTCCTGGAAGCTCTACCATATTACAAAGACAAATATGGTCTTTACAAATCTCCTTGCTTAGACAATATCTACAAAGGGACACAAATTCCAGTTTGGAAAATGCCAGTTTATGCAATGAGATTTGTGGTTGTTGAAGTTGTCATTGTTTTAAGTTCTTTCTCTTCCAGAATTCAACTTTGGTTGCTGTTAAATAGTAATGAAGAGAAGCTGTTTTTTAAAGCGTGCTCTCAAGTTTGACCTCAAAAAGAAAGGTGGATTATGTTGGAAGAGACACTAAAGTCCAGGGTTGACCCTTAGCTGATTTTTTTTTCTAGAGTTCCCTGAGGTGGTTAAGATTGGAAGACTATTCATGCTGGTCAAATTCTAAAGAGACTCATACAAGAAGACTAACAGTAATTTGCAAAGATAAATGATGAAGCACACTGAAACTGTATCATTGATTTTTCTCCCTATGGATAAAGCTGTGGAAAACCAACTCACATTCAGAAGGGTGTTTATTGAACACGGACTCAGGTGAATAACTGAATGATCTTAAGGGCTATTGTCATCAGCTACAAAGGTCTGACATAGCCATGTCCATCTCAGGTGCATGCCTACCAATCAAACCAAAATACTCACATTCATCAGAAGAGTCATCTCTATCCAGTGCTGAAAGCAGCTGACATATTCTTAATCTTGGAATTTTCCCTTTTCTTGATTCCATGCCAACATCTCCCTTCCTTCCATATACACTTCTGTTTATTCTTTCTTTTTTCAGATGTTAAAACTAGTAATTAGCCTACAGTGGAGTTTTTTCAAGCATACCCTAAAGAATGAAAAGTAAGGTTAGAAAATTTGGGGTTAAGCAAAGTTGAATGTTTTATTCCTACAGAACTTCTCAGTGTCCTTATGCATTGATGCGAATCATGAACCTCTAAGAAGGGAATACTATGTGACATGTCTCAGAAATACTATTAAGTAGAACACTGTGGGAAATGCTGGACTCCAATTCTCTTACTTTCCTATTTGTTTAAGTCTTGATTATATCACAGGTTCTATTATATCATCCTGGGGAAATATGACCTTTTTAGAGTAACTTCTGCAGAAACATGATCTCATTTGTTTTATATTGATTCTACTAGTTTAACTTTTTATTATATTGGGGTTACCTAGCTAATGCACCTCAGCTACATATTACCTTATAGAATTTAATTTTCACTAATAAGGTAATAACTACATTTGAAAAAAAAGTATGTTAGCTAAAGAAAGAATTGCTCATATTCCCAGCAACCTAATTCACCTATGTGCAGAAAAAAATGTAAGACCTTTTTTTTTTGGTATGCTTTTACAGTTCCCATCCACAGATTTCTGTTAAACACCTTTCCCAATCATTCACTTAAAAATAGTCAAAACAAAAAATACTCAGGTTTTATTGTCTTGGTATTTGTGCCCTGCTTTAAAAATCAGTTTGGAAATAACTTCCATGGGATTGTCTTATCTTTTTCCATATACAGAAGTATGATATCAAGAAAGATGATTATTTACTAGCATATTCGAAGAGATTTCCAGGAAAGAGAGACACAACTTGTTGCCATCAATATTCTTTCTCGTTGGGTAGATTGCAATGCTAGTGCTCAATGAGAGGAATGGGTAAGAAGTACGGGATGTGTGGGTCTTTTTATTTCTTTTTCTGGAGTGATGCAAATGTTCTAAAAATGATCATGGTGATGAATACACAACTATGTGATGAAAAAAATTGTGTCTGTCTATTCTCTTGCCTCCTCTCTCCCAACAGTTACCTTCTTGCTATATTTGAGAAAATGGGTGCATGTCTCAAGCCTACACCTGAGTAAGTTGGTGCAACTTGTCCATTGTTTTCTGGTTCTTACCCACAATTCCAAGGCTCACCTTGGGCCTGCTTGTTTCTCAAGTAGTCACTGCTTAGAATTCTGGGATACAGTGTCAACCGGCTTTACCAGCAGGGTCTGGCTACAATTCCTGTATTGTTATGTAGTATAACTTTACTGGATACTTGTGGGTAAAAAAAAGGGGGTGGGGGCAGAGAAAGTTCTGCTCAGCACACACAGTAGAAAACAATTACCTTTCATTTTAAACCAATGACTCTCTTAACCCTGGGAATTTCTCAGGCCAGGCCTGCTGCTATGTTGCCTAGAGCTACTTCTTTTTCTTTACCTAGATGTCAAGAAACATCCCGAAATTGCTGTTAACGTTTTAGTGCAGAACGGTTTGCGCATTTAACCCAGTTGTTCTCTGGCAATGGTGATTTTAACCCACAAGAGACATTTGACAATATCTGGGGAACATTTTTGATGGCCACAACTGTGGCAGGTGGAGTGTGGGAGGTGTCGTGAGCATCTAGTGGATAGAGACCAGAGATGCTGCTAAACGCCCTACAATGCACCCAGCTGCTCCCACAACAGAGGATTAGCCAGCCCAAAGTTTCAACAGTGCTGAGGTTGAGAAACCCTACTCTAATTCCAACCCATCCTGACTAGACTATGCAGAAACTGCTCAACAATAGGCCATTCACTCCAAAACTGCACCCTTAGCCATATAAAGAACCAGCAACCATTTGAAATTCTAGTTCTGTCTTTAGCAGTTCCTGGTTTGACTCTTGGGTGAGGTTTTTACTTCTACCAAATTTTGAAAAGTCAAAGGAGCAGTAGAACACATCTATTCTTCCTCTGCTTAGAGTAAGTCTCTAAAGGTTGGGGATATTTTATATCAGCTACAATTATATCAGAATTGGTTTTCTTCTATATAGGTACAAACTTCCCTTTTTCTGAACGCTTTCTGATGGAGAAACTGAATTGAGTAAGATTACAGAAGACAGAAAACCACAGGCCATTCCCACAACTGAGTGGCTCAGCAGCTGCCGAAGTCAGGGGATTTGTGTTGTGGCTAGAAAACGGCTCTTCTTTGTAGTTATTTTGCTTGGGTACTGTGTACACTCCCTCATGACCCCTATTATATTGTAATTTCCTAATTATTTATTTGATTTGTAAGGTCCTTAAGGGCATCCCCAATCCCAGCACATTGCATGGCCCATAGAGGACCCCAACAACTGTTTGCTTAGTAAACACAAGAACACTCAATAAAATCAGTTAAAAAAGAAAGAACATAGTCCAAGTTAAGGCTGAGGTAATAAAAAGTGCCTGGCATTAATTATGCAAAGGTGGAAAAGAAATCTTACCAAAAGTTTCAATCACGTGAGCAAGAAGTTTCACAGTGGTAATTCCTTTAGACAGTAATTTCTTTTTAAAAGGGGTTTCTTTTTAATTCAGTTCCTCTGATCTTACTTATTCAGAGAAACATAAACAGAAAATTTTTAAAAATCCATGTATAAATGGAAATATGTTTTGACTGTATTTGGGACCTGTAGGGATCTCAAACCTGAGAGTATATAGGAAATGCACAGGGAGATATCAAAATAGAGTTCTGGCCCCTAACCCCAGAGATTTTGAACAATCTGATGTGAGGTTCCCAGAAACTGGCATTTTAAAGAAATGCACCAGATGATTCTGAGGCAATTGGTCTGGAGCCCCATTCTGAGAAACATTCTTTGAAACAATAGCTCACATACTGGAATATGCCTTGGAGCTGTTCAGAGAGTTTTCCAAAAGTAATAACATTAACAACAATAATCATAATTACACTTTCCCAGACCCCAGGCTAGTGAGGATTATTCTCACCAGCAAGACATGATCTAATGCTGATTCCTAGGGGAGTGTGGCTAGAATTCTTTACATCCTGATTGGGGAGGGGCTAAATGACTGCAGTTTAGGGGAAAGGGGGCTACAGAGCAGCAGAGTTGATTAAGATAGGATAAGGAGACAGATGGAGACTTCATACAGAGGAATTCTCAGTACCCATAAGGGCGTTTTTTAGAGAATTTTTTGTCATTTATTTACTATAGCTAATTTCATTTCAAAATACAAGATTTTACTTGGTCTTGGTAAATGTTTTATTCATATTACTCTTATGTACAGAATCAATAGGTTTAATAAAATTAAACAAAGTGGAAGAGAGAAGAATAAAAGAGAAAGGAGAGAAAATTTCCTTCAATAGGTTGGCAAGGTGAAATTCCATTAAAGAGAGTGCCCAGACTCAATCCAAGAGAGCAGGATCCATCTGCTCTACCCATGAGGGGAAACAATGCTGAGGAAAGTGGAGCACCAGCTCAAGTCCAACTCAGCAGGACCTTATTTGCTAGACTCCTAAAATACCTGGGTCCTTCCACTTTACAAGGCTTCTTACAATAGGAAATGAGCATCAAAGACCACTTCTCAACCGAGGCGTTCGTTATTTGTACATTCATGTCACACACCTCATCTGATGCAAGTTCCAAAGAGCAGGACCCTGTTGTACTGTGTCCTCAAGTTTTTCAATTTCCCAAAGATTTATTTATTGATGTTTTAAATAAGAGATTATATAAACAAAAAACACCAAATCCAGTGTCTCAGGATCTCACAGCCAGGAAGGAAGATGTTGTTCCAAGCAATAGGCAGTTAAGTTCTGAGGAACAGCTGAAAAAATATTTAAAAGACCATGATCTTCAGGGAAGCTTTATTTTTCTTATTTTTGATAAAGAGACATTTAATTCGATAAAAACTGAATTCCTGCTCTATAGGTAAATTATACAAATGCATGTACAAATGTAGAGGGACATATGCTAAGGGCAAAGGAAAATAGCTTTATTAATATGACCTCATGTCTTTGAATGTGGGTAAGGTAACATTAAATTAATAATATTACTGAGAAGTGCACTGCATAAAACATAAGAAAGTGATGATTCATCCAAATGCTTCATCTTGAGAGTTTATTTGTAATTGATTATTGTTGACTGCATCTATCCTAGAAGGGTTTTTAAGACTTATTTGAGGAGATATGTGAGAAAACTTTTCAAATGAATGGAGAATTGTTGATTAATAAAAAATTCAAGGCCTGAAAGAATCATCTATATAGCTGTCTTCATTTAGCAATAAAAATTAATGCTTTAAGATTTTTCATGCATCTTTGTTCTTATTGGTACTTGGTAGAAGCCAGAGAAAGATGGAGAGTGTGTGGCCTCACCCTAAGTAGAAGACAGTGTGTATTTGAAGCTATGTAAAAGTCACACTTTGCCTTACAGTCTTTCTTAGTTTATTACTCAGACTCCAATTCACTGCATTTTGATGACAGCTCAACAACCACAAAACTGGTAAATAACATAGGTTTGTAGTGGATCTTATTTAAAAAAAAAAAGACAATGGCAAAGATTATGGTTATATTTCCAGGAGAAGAGAATATATTGAAAAAGTGTGCCTAAAGATGTAATGGAAAGGTATTACATAAAAGTATTTGGTCATCAAAATAGAGCAGGTTAATATTAAGGTATAAGCACATACATTTGATGCTTTAAAAAAGAACTAAAAGGATTTCACATTTGTAAGATATTCATTCCTTCCTGTGGTATTGATGATGTAGATTTCCTGTCTTCATGGGTTTGTTTTTACTGTTGTGTCATCCAAACTAGGCATCTAAAATTGTCCTAGACTTTGCTGAGATCTATAAGCATGATATATGCGATTCCCCAAAAGCTTCATCAATGACATGTTTGATGGAGGATTTAAAAAGGCAATGTGTCATTTAAAAACAGGGCAAACGAGACCATGTAGACCACTTACCGGTTGAAGACTGCTGCTCAGTTGGGCTGCCCTAAGCAGTCATCATTTTCTGGCTAGAGAATCAGATCTGGAACTTGGCTCATAGCATTTTATGTATTTACATTTCTTAGTGTTTTTATTCTTTAATCTGTGATCGTCACCAAGAAATGTAGAACTGCAGGGCAGAGACAATTAGGCCAAACATATTCTCAGTATAGCTCCACCCTTAAAGCAATTGATTTTTAGCTTGTCAATCATATTTTATTATTGCAAGAGTTTTTTAGTGAGAGAGAGAACACTAGTCAACAAGAACTTTTACCTCATTTCAGAGCTCAAGGGACAATTGAGACACAGTTTAGATGTCAAAACAGTGCGATTTTAAGAATATTCTTGTTGGCTTAAAAGGATGGGTCAAAGTATTTCTTATTTGAACTTGCTGGCAATTTCTAAAGGCACTTTATATTATATACCATGCATATGTTGACTCCAACCTTATCTTTCCACTTAATGACTGCGCCTCATCCCACCTCCTGCTCTCAGTAGGTGAAGTTTATGTCTTCATCTGCTAAGCATGTGCTGTCCATCTGCTTTCCTCTATTACTCAATATTTTTTCATCTGAAATTAAGTAATCAGTAGAATATAAGATATTGTTGAATGTGTCTCAAAATCCAGTTCATTCTATAAATATTCTGTACGTCTCTTCACAATCGACTTGGTTAAAAGTTTGATTTTAGTGAATGACTATATGTTTGTTTATTTAGTTTTAATCCTAAATTTAGTTGTTATTCATCTATCTTGTAGTTGCAATGTTTTCAAAATCGATGTACCATTCACTTGACAAAAATCTGGGTCTATACTATGTCTTTTCCTAAAAATTTATGCTTAAAAAGATATGTTTCTCGAAATTTAAATTAATTATAAAACAATAATAATGGAGTTGTTTGCTTTCTTATTACTGAGTTGCAAGAGTTCTTGATTATATTCTGGATACAAGTCTTATGTCAGGTAAATGATTTGTAAATATTTTCTCCCAGTCTGTAGTTTCTTTTTTTATTTTCTTAATGATGTCTTTTGAAGAGATGTTTTTAAATTTTAATAATGTTCGATAATCAAATTTTCCTTTTATAGATCATGCTATCAATCATGTCTATGAAATATTTACCTAACCAAAGGTAATAAGGATTTCTTCCTATGTTTTCACCTAGAAATTTTTTAGTTTTAGATTTTAGATGTAGTTCTATGATCCCATTCTGAGTTACATTTTTTAATGTGACATAGGATATAGATCCAAGTTCACTATTTTTGCCTGTGTATATCCAAATGTCCCAGTACCATTTGTTAAAAAGACTATCCTTTCCCCCACTAAAATGACATTGCACCTTTGTTGAAAGTAAATTGTATTGGTCTATTTCTGGATTCTCTTTTATATTCCAATGAAGTTTTTTGTTTTTTGTTTTTTTTTTTTTACATGGGCAGGCACTGGGAATCGAACCCGGGTCCTCTGGCATGGCAGGCGAGCATTCTTTCCTGCTGAGCCACCGTGGCCCACCCAGTTTTTTGTTTTTCTTGACACAAATATCTCATTCTCTTAATTATTCAAAATGTCTTGATAGCAAGTAGTGTTAGTTCTATAATTTTTCTCTTTCTCAAAATTATTTTGGCTTGTCTAGGCCCTTTAAATTTCCTTATGAATTTAGAACAGTTTGTCAATTTATGCTAAAAAGACTGTTGAAATTTTTATTGATATTGCATTGAATTATAGATTCATGTGGAGAGAATTGAGATATTTAATATTGCTGAAACTTTCAACTTAAAATATACTATCTCCACCAGTTTAGGTCATCAATGTTTTGTAATTTTTGATGTACAGGTCTTTCATATCCTTTGTAAGATCTATCCATGAATATTTCATTTTTCTTGATGCCATTGTAAAAGATACTATTGTCATATTTCAATTTCTAATTATTGTTTCTGCTATATAGAAATAGTTTAATTTGTATGTCAATCATATATTCTGCCACCTTGCTAAACAAACTTATTCACTCAAGTAGCTTTTTTGTAGATTCCATCAGATCTCTTCATGATAGTTAAGTCATCTGAGAAAAAAAGTTTGTTTTACTTCTACCTTTTCAACCTGGATAACTTTTATTCCTTTTTCTTACCTTGTTGCACTAATTAGGATAATCAGTTGAATAGTAGTGTTGAGAGCAGATCTTTCCTAATCTTGGGGGGAGAGCATTTGTTCCTTCACCATTTTAAGAACCCAGGACCCAGGTCCTGCCACCTTCTCCATTTTGAGAGCAAGTCATACAACCATCTAAATGACTGGGACAGACTTTAAAGGTCAAAGAATGTAAAACTCCTTTCACTTTGATAACCAACTCTCATGGAACTCTGCCAAATCTCATGACAGTCTGATGTAACCAAATCCCACTAGAGTCTGCTGAACTTTATAAATTCCCGCTCCCCTCATCTTGGCATGCTCTCTCTCTCTCTTGGTTTTGGGCAGAGTGTACACATTCATTTCTCACCGGCTGCCATTGGGAAGAATTCTCTTGTCCATAAGTCCCTAATTAAAACTCATGGCTGATCTTCTGTCTGGCATGCCCTTTGGTCTCTGGGTTGGCTGGGTTAGACTATTTGGTGAGCCAGGCAAGAGTCCAAAGAGGCAGTTGTGGGGAGCATGAGTCTAGGGCAAAAGGGACTCTGTGGGGGTAATCCGGGTAGCCTGCTACTTGATGTGGGAAGGGGTTTCCTACTTACTTGACAGAGCTGCAGTTGACTGGATGATGTTGTATTGGTATGACCAGTTACGGAAGACTGTCTCTCAGAGACAGGAATTACTGGGGCTGAAGAATGCATTGAAGGAGAGGCTATACCTTGTAGATAGGAGTTTAGAAATCCTGGCATGCTGGTGAGCTAAAGTAAAAAGGCATAGACTGCCCAAGGGGCATGTGAGGTATATCCTGACTTCCCCTGACTGAGATACGGAGGCTTTAGATGCTACAGATTCTTTATCTCATGATGAAAAGCAGAAAAAAGAAGTTTGGGAGGCAAATAGTGGCGTGACAACACCCTTGTATGCCACGTTTCCAAAGGTTGTCTCTTTTCTGCAAAGCATTAACACTCAACTCTATAGTATTCCCTTAAATACGACCAGTCAACCCATTTTTTTGGGGGGGGGGTGTGCATGGTCTGGGAATCAAACCCGAGTCTCCCACATGGAAGGTGAGCATTCTATCACTGAACCACCCATGCACCCCACTCAACCCATTTTTGCCCTCACCCGATGTTTTAGTTTGCAAGCTGCTGGAATGCAATATACCAGAATTGGAATGGCTTTTAAAAAGGAGAAGTTAATAAATTACAAGCTTACAGTTCCAATAATAATAATACTGAATAATAGTAAATGATAAATACCATTCTAATAATAATAAATTGCAAGTTTACAGTCCTATGAAAATGTACAAACTAAGGCATCCAGGGAAAAATACCTTAATTCAAGAAAGGCCAATGCATCTGGAACATCTCTGTCAACTGGGAAGGCATGCTGGTCCCTTGCTGGTCCCTCACTCCTGAGCTCCATTGCTTTCAGCTTCTGTCCCTTTGAGGATTCCTCACTTTGCTTCCCCAGGGCTGGCTTTCATCTTTGGCTTCTCTTGGCTTTCTCCAAGTTCTGACTTGCTTAACATCTCATGGCAACATCTGCTGGGCTCCAAGCATCTCCAAACATCTGTGCCTGTATTCTCCAAGTGTCAGCATCTGTGTCAGCTCTGCTCTGTTTCTGTCAGCTCTGTCGTTTCTGACTCTCTCCAAAATGTTTCCTCTCTTAAAGGATTCCAGTAAACTAATCAAGACACACCTGGAAAAGGTGGAGTAACATCTCCATCTAATTAAAGAGTCACATTCACAATTGGATGTGTCACATCTCCGTGGAGATAATAAAATAAAAAGTTTCCACCCTACAGTATTGAATTAGAATTAAAAATAACAGCAACATCCACAAGATTGGATCAGGATTAAAACATGGCTTTTCTGGATTAAACAATACTTTCAAACTGGCACACTTGGGAAGAACAAGTGGTTTTCATAGTGCTCCCACAAGGCTATTCGCATGGCCTGACCATCTGCCACAGGATCATAACAAGGAATTTGGCTAAGTGGAAAAGTATAACTCTAATTCAATTACATAGATGATGTCATGTTAACAAGTATCTCTCTTGTAGAACTAAAAGAAGCCTCAATCTTATTGCTATTTCATCTTAACAGCCAGGGACAGGCAATTGATCATGATAGACTACAATGCCTTGGCTGCCCTGTCAAATTTGGGGGTATTGTATGGTTAGGAAAGGCAAAATTTATTCCTTTTGTAGTAATTGATAACATACGATGTTTTCTGCACCATATACATCAAAACAACAAATGACTTTCTTGGAATTGTTGGGGTACTGGAAACCTTACATTCCTCATTCCACTCAAATGTTAAAATGTGTGTATTTTTTTAATTAGGAAAAACTATCCTTGGGAATAGGATACCTTCCAACAAGCTGCTTTTTGAAAAAAACTGAGTGGGCTATTGTACTGTCTTGGGCTTTATGGGGAGGGGGGATGGAGGTGGACCAAGATGTACCTTGTGAGTTACATGTAGCAAGTACTAATATTGGCTTGTGGCAAAGGCAACAGGTGAAGAATTTCCCATCATATTTTGGTCTGAAATATGATATAGCCCATTAGAAAGACAACTGTGTGCTTCCTAGTTAGTTGAAATACTAACTCAGAAATGCCCTGTGAAATTAAGAACAACCATCCCCATACACAAGTAGACATGTGACACTGTCACTAAGCCTCATTCTGGCAGCATACAATTAAGCCTATTAATGAAATGGAAAGCTTATCTGCTGCAGTGCAGCATTTTCAGCAATAGCCACGTAAGTGCATAAATGCCTAAGATCCAAAGACCAGTTTCCTATGTGGAGGAACAATGCTTGCCCTTACCTGCTGATCCTCCTGAGGTGGCTGTCTTTGTGCCCACCATTGATGGATATGGCAGTATACCTAAGTCTGCCTGGTATCCTGATGGATAAGCACATGGGAAACCGGCCAGCTGAATAGCAATAGCCGTACAACCTAACAAAGACACTATATAGTGGAAAACTGGGACTATACAAAGAAGCCAATGGGCTGAATTAAGGGCTGTGTGGATGGTCATTGTTCACAAATCAGGAAATGCATTAACTATTTGTGCTGACAATTGAGTAGTGGACCAAGGACTGGCAGTGTGGGTAGCCACATAGAAGCAGAGCAATAGACTATTGCCTGCCATCCCTTATGGTAAAAAAAGATGTGGGAAAATATCTGGACTACCTGTCACAAGCCAAAGGTAACTGTGTTTTATGTCTCTGCCCATAACACTGATTCTGTACCTGGCAACATTAAAGTAGATGCTTTAGCAGAAATTCATAGTCTAAAACCAATATCACATGAAGCTACTGAACGGTTGCATAGAAAGATAGTACACCAAGGGTACCAGAATCTGGAGACTGGCACAGCAATTCCAGCTGCCCATCACCAGACAATAACTGAAAGAAGTCATGGATGCCTACTCCTCCTATTTGCCAAGATGCCGAAGGATGCTTCCTCAGTAACTGGTCACAGTGACTGAGAGCAGGTTCCAGTCACAGGTGACAGGTAAATTATATTGAACCCTATCCCTTATTTTAAGGTGAAAAATATGCCTTTAAAGTCATAGACATGGTTACTGGACTGTTGTTAGCCTTCCCAGTAGGGAAAGCTAACCACAGAGCTGCAAAACATAGCTTAGAAAAACTCAGTGCATTCTTCAGTGTTAACATATATGTGGGCAGTGATACAGGGACCTGCCTTTACTGGACAACTAACCCAAGCTTGGGCTACTGAACATGACATCTTAAGGACATTTCATTTGCCTTACAATCACACAGCAGTGGGATTAATTGAAAGGATGAATGGTTGTGTTTTTTTTTTTTACATGGACAGGCACCAGATATCTCCTGGGTCTCTGGCATGGCAGGCGAGAACTCTGTCTGCTGAGCCACCATGGCCCACCCTGAATGGGCTTTTAAAAGAACAATTAAAAGATGATAAGCAACCTGCAGCAGTGGACAAACTGGTTGTATCTGGCCCTCACCAGCCCTGATTCATAAACCTGAGCATCTGCTCCCACTCCTGCTGAACTGGTAATGATGGGACCCATGAACGTGCTGTGAATTCAGGTGAAAGGACCAGCAATGCTGTAACCACAATGAGGTAATGAAAATATCTTGTTTCTGTCTGTGCAATAAGCATTAGAAATTGGGGGAAATAAGAATAGCCATAGTCTGGCCAATGTAGCCATACTGGTTGGGAATTCTAAGCCTTGGGGTATCGGGGTCACCCAAAATTTAAGTATTATACCACAGTTTATACACAAAATGCCAAAAGTTGTATATGTAACCAACCTCAGACCTGCCTCCTGTGTTGGTTTGAAAGGATTATGTGCCCTAAATAAGCTGTGTTTTGATCCTGATCCATCTTGTGGAGGCAGCCATTTCTTTTAATCCCTTTTCAAAACTGTAGGTTGGAAGCTTGATTGGATTATTTCAGCGGGGTGTGACTCGCCCAATTGTGGGTATTAACCTTTGATTAGAGAGAGATATGACTCCACCCATTCCAGGTGGGTCTTTATTAATTTACTGGAATCCTTTAAAACAGGAAGCATTTTGGAAAAATGCCACAAGAACCAGGAGAGCCAATGAAGCCAGAGACCTTTGGAGATGAAGAAGGAATACACCCTCAGGTGTGCTTCAGGAAATAAGAAGCCTGGAGAGAAAGTTAGCAGATGTCACCATGTTCACCATGTGACTTTCCAGTTGAGAGAGAAGACCTGAACTTCATTGACCTTTCTTGAGTGAAGATAACCTCTTGTTGGTGCCTTAATTTGGACATTTTTATAATTAGTTTGTGCTTTAATTGGGACATTTTCATGACCTTAGAACTGTAAACTTGCAACTTAATAAATTCCCTCTTTTAAAAGCCATTCTGTTTCTGGCATATTACATTCTGGCAGTTAGCAAACTAGAACACCCCTCAACCTGGTACTCAAAGCACAGTATGTATGACTCTGTAGGTACTTATTATGCCCAGGCTAACTGGGATCCCTGTTTCCACCCCACAACATTGAATCAGGATTAAAAGAAACATGGTTGCCCCGACAAGACTGGATCAGGAAAAAGGCCATGGCTTTTCTGGGGTATATAATAGCTTCAAACTTGTGCATATGGTGAATTACACTGATTGATTTTCACATGATAAACTAACTTTGTTTTCTGGGGTAAACCAAGCTATGCCATGATATATCATCCTTCTTACTTATTTTTGTCTTTAATTTGCTGTTTTTGGTTTATAATTTTTGTATTAATGTTCATGAGTAATGTTGGCCTCTCATTTTCTTTCTCAAGTTGTGTTTGGTTTATGGAATCAAGACCAAAGTAATGCTGATTTCATAGAATGAGTAGGGAAGTAGTCTTCCCTTTTCTTTCTGAAAAAGTATACGTAGAATTGATATTATTTCTTCCCTGAATGTTGTTAGAGTTCACCAGTGAACCCATCTAGGACATTTCTTTGTGGAAAAGTTTTTAACTCTAGCTTCAATTTCTTAATAGATAATAGGGTGTGCTGGTTTGAAGCTATTAGGTACCCCAAAAAAGCCATGTTTTAATCCTGATCAAATCTTGTGGGGCCAGGCCTATTGTTTAGGATGAGAAACTTTGATAGGATTTTTTCAATAGAGATGTGACACACCCAGTTGCGGGTGTGGCCTTTTAATTAGATGGAGATGTGACTTTGTGTCATTCAAGGTGGATCTTGATTAGTTTACTAGAGTCCTGTAAAAGGGGAAACATTTTGGAGAAACCTCAGATGCAGATGCTTGGAGAATAAAAGTGACAGAGCTGATGGAGCCAACATTAGACCCAGATATTTGGAAATGTAGTGTCCAGCAGACATCACCATATGCCTTCCATAAGATGCTAAGCAAGTCAGAACCTGGAGAGAGCCAAGGGAAGCCAATAGTTGAAACCCAGCCCTGGACAAGCCAAATGAAGAGCCCCCACAGGAAACAGAGGCTGAATGCAACAGAGCCCAGGAGCAAGGGACCAGCAAATTCCAGCCAGGTGCCTTCCCAGCTCACAGAGGTGTTCTGGACCCATCGGACTTTCTTTCTCTGAACACCTTAGTTTGGACATTGTTATGGCCTTAAGACTGAAAACTTGTGGATAATATAATAAATTCCGCTTTTAAAAGCCATCCCATTTCTGGTATATTGCATTCCAGCAGCTTTAGCAAACTAATACATAGGGCTACTCAGATTTTCTTTTCCTTAAGTGAACATAACCAATTTGTATCTGTCATAGAATTTGCTCACTACATATAAGTTGTGAATTTTTGGCATAAAGTTGTTCATAATATTTCTGCATTATGTTTTTAATATCTAGATAGTCTGTAGTGATATAAATTCTCTCATTCCTGATATTAATAGTTTCTGTTTTCTCTCTTTTTTCCTGGTCAGTCTGCCTAAAGTTTTATAAATGTTATTAATCTTCTCAAATTATCAGCATTGGTTTCATTAATGTTCATTATTTTGTTTTCTTGTTTACTTCATTCATTTCTGCCTTGATTTTTATTATTTCCTTTCTCCTATTTACTTAGGGCTTAATTTTCTTCTTTTCTAGCATCTTCAAGTGGCTTTAGAGGTCATTGATTTGAGACATTTCTTCCTTTGTAATATAGACATCTGATGCTATAAATTTCTCCAAAATAGAACCTAAGTGGCATCTCAAAATTTTCAACAAATGGTGTTTTCATTTGCTTTTAGTTCAAAACTCTTTCTAATTTCCCTTTTGAATTCTTCTTGACCCATGAATTATTTTAAAGTGCGTAACTTAGTTTCCAAATATTTGGGAATTTCCAGATTTCTTTCTGTTATTGATTTATATTTTAATTTCATGATGGCTTGACAAAATACTTTGTATAACTTTAATTCTTTTAAAAGTATGGAAACTTGTTTTATGAATTAGAGTATGGTTTATCTTGGAAAATGTTCTGAGTGCACTTGACTGTCTGTTCCATATTGTTGGGTGGACTATTCTATAAATGAATCAGGACAAATTGTTTGATATCATTGTTCAAGTCTTCTATACCCATACAGATTTTCTGTCTGTTTGTATTATATGTTATTGAAAGAGGGGTATTTAAATCTCTGGCTATTATTTTGTCTATTTCTCCTTGCAATTATATTAATTTTGCTTCATTGATTTTGAAGCTATATTATTAGTTGCATAAACGTCAATAATGGTAATGTTCTTATGATGAAGTGGTCACTTTATTATTATGAATTGCTCTTCTTATCCTTGATTATATTTTTTATCGGAAATCTACTTTGTCTGATTGTAGTGTCACCACTCAAGCTTTCTGTCAATTAGCATTACCATGGCATATCTTTTTTGTTCTTTTACTTAATTTTTTTTAATTAGAGAGGCTGGAGGTTTACAGAAAATTCATGTAAAAATGACAGCATTACCATATACCCCCCTTTATTAACACTTTGCATTCTAATGTGGTATTTTGTTACAATTGAAGAAAGGATATTATAATTATACTATTAACATAGTCCATAGTTTTCATTAAGGTCCATGTTTTTCCAATATACCACTGAATAATTAACACCCTGCACTAGTGTGGTATATATTTTTTTACAATTCATGAAAAGAACATTTATATAACTGTAATATTAGCTATAGTTCATCATTTACAGTAGGTTCACTGTGTTGTACTATGTTCTATCTTCTAATTTTTATTCTAATAACATATATATATGACCTAAACTTTCCCTCTTTAACCACATTCACTTATATAATTCAGTGCTATTAATTGTTGTGCTACTATCATCACCATCGTTACAAAATTTTACAATCAACCAAAATAGAAACTCTGTACAATTAAGCATTGATGCCCCATTCCCTACCCTAACCCTGTCATTCAAGGTGAGTCACTTACTGGAGTCCTTAAAGAGTGAACCATTTTGGAAAAAGCTTAAGAGCCCACACATCCAGAGACCTTTGGAGATGTAGAAAGAAAATGCCTCTGGGGAAGTCCTTTGAAACAAGAAGCCAGGAGAGAAAACTAGCAGATGTGGCCATGTGCCTTCCCAGCCAAGAGGTGTTCTGGACCTATCAGCCTTTCTTAAGTCAAGGTATGTTTCTCTGGATAACTTAGTTTAGACATTTTAATAGTGTTAGAACTGTAAGGTTGTAACATAACATAATAAATTCCCTTTTTAAAAGCCTTTCCATTTCTGGTATATTGCATTCCAGCAGCTTTAGCAAACTAAAACATGATAATTCTATAATTAGCTTTCTGAGGAACTGCCAAATTATTTTCTGCAATGGCTGCATCATTTTACATTGCCACCAACAATGAATGAGTGTTCCTATTTTCCCACATACTCTCTTTTTTCATTTTTAATAATAGCCATGTTAGTGGGTGTGAAATTGTATCTCATTGTGGTTTTAATTTGCACTTCACAAATAGCTAATGATGTTGAGCATCTTTTCATGTGCTTTATAGCTCTTTGTAGATCCTCTTTGGGAAAAATGTCTATTAAAGTCCTTTGCCCATTTTTAAAGCTAGATTTTTATCTTTTCATTCTTGGGTTGTAGGGTTCCTTTATATATTCTGGATGTTAAACCCTTATCAGGTATGCTTCCAAATATTTTCTCCCATTGAATAGGTTGTCTTTTCATTTTTGTGATAAAGTCTTTTGATACAAAAAGTCTTTTATTTTGATGAGGTTCATTTATCTTATTTTCTTTTGTTCCTTGTGCTTTGGGTGTAAAATCTGAGAAACCATTGCCTAACACAAGATCCTGAAGATGTTCCCCTATGTTTTCTTCTAGGAGTTTTATATTCTTGGTTCTTATATTTAGGTCTTTGATCTAACTTGAATTAATTTTTGTATATGGTGTTAGAAATATACTTCTTCATGCTTTTGCATGTGGATATTCAGTTCTTGCAGCACCACTTGTTGAAGATACTATTCTTTCCCAATTGAGTGTACTTAGTTACTTTTGTCAAAAATCAGTTGGCCATAAATGTGTGTCTATTTCTGAACTCTTATTCAATTCCATTGGTCTGTATGCCTATCCCTGTGCCAGTACCATGCTATGTTTACCACTTTAGCTCTGTAACAAGCTTTAAAGTTAGAAAGTGTGAGTCCTCTAAATTTGTTCTTCTTTGTCAAGATGATTTTGGCTATTTGGTGCCCCTTTCCCTTCCAAATAAATTTGACAGTTGACTTTTCCATTTCTCCATAGTTGACTGTTGGAATTTTGATTGGAAATTGCATTCACTCTGTAAATCATTTTGGGTAGGAGTAGCATGTTAACAATATCTAGTCTTCCAATCATAAGCATGGAATGTACTTCCATTTATTTAGATCTTCTCTGACTTCTTTTAGGAAAGTTCCATAGTTTTCCATGTATAAGTCCTTTACATCCTTAGTTCAGTTTATTCCTAGATATTTGACTCTTTTAGTTGCTATCAAAAATGAATGTTTTCTTGATTTCCTCCTCAGGTTACTCGTTATTAATGTATTGAAACACTACTGATTTTTTTGTGTGTTATCTTTTACTCCACCACTTTGCTGAATTCCTTTATTAGCTCTAGTAGCGTTGTTGTAGATTTTCCAGTCTCTCTCTATATAGGATCATGTCATCTGCAAATAGTGAAGGTTTTACATCTTCCTTTGTCATGAATCATGAGGTTTCCCAGTTTTATTGCCAGACAAAAGCACCATTTTGGCTCTGGGTGGGTGCTTACCTCTATTCCTTTCAGGTGATTCTGTCCCTGGCCTCAGGTAGTTTCCTTATATGCATTGTTAATTGGCACTAAGCTGAAAACTCAAGGAAAAATTGTTTTCATATTTCAGTGATGTACAGCTTTTTCCTGTTTAATATACCTGCCTGTGAACTGTAGCCACCTTGTACACCCCAAACTCTCAGCTCCATCTCAAGTCAGGGAGTGTGCCAAGAACCACCTGGAACAGTATTGCACACTGGACACTCTCTCACGAGAGTAAAGCAGGGCAATAATAAGGGTCATATCACTTGTTTCCTATCTTTCAGGAATTACCATCCTTCATTGCCTGGCATTCAGCAATGGGGTCTTGAAAACCATTGTTTCAAATATTTTCTTCTTTTATTTGTTATTTGTAGGGAGTGGGTAAATCTGGTCCTATTACTTCATCTTGATTTTAAGTGCAATTCAATTTATTGCATATGTATTTGGAGATGGATAACAGGTGCTATTCATCATGAAGAGAAAGAGAGAGGAATGGAGGAAGAAAAGAAGGAAGGAAGGAAGGAGAGAAGGGAAGGAGGGAGGGAGGGACAAAAGAAGGAAGGGAGGGATGGAGGAGGGAAAAAAATTATTCTGTTTTAAAAATTTGTAGTAAGTTTAAACTTCTTCTAGGATGACATTCTTAAGTTAAATCGGAGCAGCACTGGCCTGAACATGAGGTCCCAAAGGAACATCCAGACTAGTTCTAAATAAATGGTTGTGAGGCAGCACAATGGGGTGGGGTGTGTGGGGGAGAGTGCGGAGTTTTTCATGAAGCTAATTTACTCCATTTAAATGATCGTACCCATTGTTGAGATTATCTACTTGCCACTTGTTATGTGTCAAAAAGATTTCCATAGGTGTCAATGCTCCAATTGGGATGGAGTTTCTGTTTGGGGTGATGGAAATGTTTGGGTAATGTATGGCGGTGACGGTGGCACAGCATTGTGAATGTATTTGACACCCCTGAATTATATATTTCAATGTGGTTGCAAGGAGAAATTTTAGATTGTATGTGTGTTACTAGAAGATACATTTTTTTAAAAACCATGGGATTGTACCACACAAATGGTGAACCCTAAGTTAACTTGTGGACTATAGTTAATAGTACAATTATCATAATATTCTTTCATCAGTTGTAACAAAGGTACTACACTAATGCAAGGTGCAAATAACAGGGGACGTGGAGGGGGTATATGAAAGCTCTCTTTTCTGTAAGTCTTCAACTTCTCTAATAATAAAAATTGTTTAAAATTTCAATGTAATAATCCATCTATAATTTAAAGGAGATATGTTTATAATAAAATAATATGTAATTTAAACAATTAAGTTCTCAATTATGAACACTTTAAAAGCAAAAATGTTGTTACCTGAGCTGTAGCTAATGGGCAATGGATTCAAGTCCTGAATTTTCACTTTGAGTCTTTGTACTTGGATTAATTAAAGGGATCAATTAATGTAAAACAGGTGAATTTCAAATAACTTTAGGAGTGATGAAGACACCTAAAAATGACACAAAACTCAGAAGCCATAAAAGACAAGATTGACAAACTTGGCTGGCTGCATACAATTTTTGAATTTCTGTATGGAAACAAGCAAACAAACATCAAAAAAAGCAAACAACAAGCTGAGAAAAATACAACACATGTAACAAATGGATATTTTCTTAATACACAGAGGGCTCTTACAAATGAATCTAATAGAAAAATGAGGAAAAGATATTAACAATCAGTTCATAGAAAACAAGGTTAAAGTCATCAATAATTTTCTCAAATACTCATAAAAATGAAATTTTTAAAAAAAATTGGCAACTCATACAAATAAGTCAAAATTACTGGCATCTAAAATTCCAAAGTCTGGAAAAGAGTGGTTGAGATATGGGGCCTAAAAACAGGAAACTCCAAGTGGCTTAGAAATTATTTATTTCTCCTCTATTCTTAGGTGACAAGTAAAAATCTGTGAGTTTTCTGAAGTTTGTGATTGTGTCTTTATTCATCATTTTATTTCCAGTGTCTAGCACATAGTCCATGCCCAATATATGTTTGCTGAAGGAATGAATGGATTTAGTGCCTGATCACAGACTAATCTGCTGGTCTGGCAGGGCTAGGAATTTTCCAGTGCAGCTCAGCCCTTAATTGATCTGCTTCATGAAAGCAGAAATGGTGAGACTAATTGGCTTTGACACAGGCTAATATTCCCGGGTTGCTAAGGTGGCTGTCACACACCCCTCAGTAAGCAGGCTGTGGCACAAAGCACCTGAGACAAAGGGCTTAATCACCTGGTGGGGTCTTGGACCAGGAGAGAAGAAAGAATGCAGCATTAGCTGGTGACTCCACTAGGAGATGCAGATACCTGTCCATAGTAAGTTACAACATTGGCTGCTCACTAGAATCAACAGAGGGAGGATTATTCCCCCTTTTTAAAATATCAGCTTTAAAAGAGTAAATTGTATGGTATAAGCCACATACCATAAATTCACACATTTAAAATGTACAATTCAGTGATTTTTAGTGTATCTATAGAGTACTGCAAGTATTACCACAATCAATTTTAGAACATTTTCATCACCCAAAAAAACCCTGGATCCTTTAGCTATCACTTCCCAATTCCTCCAATTCTCTTCCCACCAGGCCTAAGCCACAACTAATCTACTTTCTGTCTCTATAGATTTATTTATTCTGGACTTTCATATAGACAGAATCATACAATATGTGATTCCTTGTGGCTGGCTTCTTTCACTTAGCATAATGATTCCCACGTTCATCCATGTTGTAGCAGGTATCAGTATTCTATTCCTTTTTATTTCCCAGTAATATTCCATTGCATGGATATACCATTCATCAGTTCATGGATTTGAGGAGCTTTTAAAGCATATGGATGTAGAATCCCGCCCCCCTCAAGAGTTTCAGACTCAATTAGTCTTGGATGAGGTCAGGATATTTGAATTTGCTTTTAAAGGTCTTGGGTCATTCTGTTGTGCAGTTAGGGTTACAAATCAAGCCCAATAGATGAATAACCCCATCCTTCTACCTTTACTAATCTCTCTCCTCCAAAAGGTGTCCTGTTCTCCAGGAAGATGTTACCAGTAAAAGATACATGCATGGACAAACCCAAATCACATATGGGCATACAGGAAACTCACTTTCTTTTTACATTAGTCGTGATTTTCCTTTTACAAGCCCTATTCTTGTTCAACAGCAGGAAAATAAATCTAGTTTGCATCAGTCTAATTGATTACATCTTTTGTCAAATTGAGATTTTATCATTTCAATCACTATTCAGTTTAAAATTCTGTATCCAAATTGCCTTAATGCTCCAGGTCTTGTTGAATTTCCAGGGAAGGATTCCCAGGAAAGCAGCAGGGAGTTGAGAAGACCTGGCAGCATTAGCTTTTGTGACTGGAGTGGGTCAGTGAACAGGAGGAATCTGAGTGGCAGGTTTTCAGTTCCTCCTCTACTGATTCCAGCTGCCAGTGACATAGCCCAGTCTGATTTCTGGGAATCTCCCTGCTGGCTCAGTAACCCTCAGAGCCCCCTGGCATCTTGAGATTCACTTCTGCTTCATCCACCAGGTGCTGGACTACCCTGGGCCTCTAGAGGCTGGTAGGGACCCTTGACATCCGCTCAACCTTTACAAGACCTGGGGCAACTGGAGATGCACATACCTCAAGTCTATATATTAAAAGTTATAAATCAAGCCAACAAACTGCTAAATGAATCAATTCTAGTCTCCTAACCTGATAAATATTCATCATAAAGACACATTTGAAAAATATTTATAAAACTGAGAGTTAATGAAATATTAAAGACAGTTGAATGTAATTCTCAATAACACCCCTGGGCATTTTGTTGATAAGCTGGCAATGTTTGGATTAGTGATAATTCAGTGATATTTGTTCCCTGGAATCTAACATTTTTGGCCATCATTTCAAGCAAAATCACTAATCATATTGCTGTAATAAAGATTTTCACATTACTTATATTCTTATATTAGTAATGGTCAAGTGGATTAAAAAACAGATATTTATATTCAAAGTATATAAAAATTTGAGTGCTTTTTTAGGAAAATTTAAATGAAAGTGAATGTAAACCAATAAAAGTAAAATTATTTTCCTACAAATAACATTACTTCTAAAATACCAAAATTATTTATTAAAACTAAAGGCAAGCTATGACTTTTAATGAATAACAATTCATTTTTCATCAAATTTTAAAACAAATGATTTAATTAAAACAAAAAAGCCAATGTGTTTTTAACATTAATTAAATCATCAAATAGTTTTATAAAAATAAAACTATTTGCAATTCTAGAATTCAATTTTCATTCAATTGCTAGTGTAAAGTACAGTTGTTCACTGTTCGTGCATGATACAACTAGACCAACATATATACACAATTAAGGGTAATGTGATAAACATTGCAATTATTCCTCAGCTAACATGTTAACTGTTGGAAATGGGAAAAAGCAAGGGTACCTCTGTAAGTACAAATTAGAATATAAAAAGAAAATGGATATGTGGCACTATTAGGGAACCGATATCATTATTAAGGCATCTTCTGCATTCATGCTATTTGAGCGGAAAGATTTATAAGTTAATTAACTTGTCTTTTTTCTCCCCGAATTGAATCGACCAATTCCACCACTAATATCCTTGCTCCACAACAAGGCAGTCTCTGCAGCTGCACAGCCCATAGACCTTCAGGGCTTGGATAAAATTGCCTTTTGTTGAGAGGATCTAAGGCAAATTGAGATTTCCCCAGGGCCTGATTAGTGTCAATCGGGAGAGCAACTGTTAAGGATTGGTGTGGATCATGACAGCACTGAACTATGGCCCCTGTGTGACAGCAGCACCCACGTGCTCTTTTTTTTATTATTAATTTTAAATTTTTTTAAAAAATATATAGCAACAAACAAATGCAAACATTAGCTTTTGATCATTCTGTTCTACATATATAATCAGTAATTCACAATATCATCACATAGTTGCATATTCATCATCATGATCATTTCTTAGAACATTTGCATCAATTCAGAAAAAGAAATAAAAAGACAACAGAAAAAAATTCATACATACCATGCCCCTTACCCCTCCCTTTCACTGATCACTAGCATTTCAATCTAAATTTATTTTAACATGTGTTCTCCTATTATTTATTTTTATTCCATACGTTTTACTCATCTATTGATAAGGTAGATAAAAGGAGCATCAAACACAAGATTTTCACAATCACACAGTCACATTGTGAAAACTGTATCATTATACAATCATCTTCAAGAAACATGGCTCTGGAACACAGCTCTGCATTTTCAGGCAGTTCCCTCCAGCCTCTCCATTACATCTTGACTAACAAAGTGATATCTATTTAATGCGTAAGAATAACCTCCAGGATAACCTCTTGACTCTGTTTGGAATCTCTCAGCCATTGACACTATTTTATCTCATTTCGCTCTTCCCCCTTTTGGTCAAGAAGGTTTTCTCAATCCCTTGATGCTGAGTCCCAGCTCATTCTAGGATTTCTGTCCCATGTTGCCAGAAAGGTCCACACCCCTGAGAGTCATGTCCCACATAGACAGGGGGAGGGCAATGAGTTTGCTTGTTGTGTTGACTGGAGAGAGAGAGAGAGACGCTACATCTGAGCAACAAAAGAGGTTCTCTTGGAGGTGACTCTTAGGCCTAATTTTAAGTAGGCTTGACCTATCCTTTGACCCACATGTTCTTTAATATATTTATTTGTTGGTGATATGCAGGGCCCTCTAAAACATGGAATCCAGGAGCCCTTCTTGCCTAAGACTAAAGCTGTATTGGATCCCTTTGCTACTTGTGTGTCTGGGGGATGAAAGATTGCTAACATGCTGACCCGTACTCTTGACCATCTAATGAGACATCTAAGACCACAGGAAACTTAAACTCCCTGCTACAGCCACCTTGGATCTCAGGGAAAATGGGGTGAGGGGAAATTTGTGCCCTCTCCTGACTTGCTCTGCCCCTGTCCCCTCTCTTGATGCCCTCTACTTGTGTCTGGATAGCACCGGACATGCCAATGGATTCTTCCATTTGGCATACTCCAAATGAGAAGCTGAAGCCAGACTCTGTGGCCTGACCATAGAGCTTTACAAGAGATTCTCTGGGGATTGTCTTTAAAGGGAA
>PVIY010028238.1:0-18443 GCA_004026745.1 Myrmecophaga tridactyla
GTAACTTCATAGTAAGGCTTGAAATCAGGGAGTGTAAACCCTCCCACATTGTTCTTCCTTTTAAAGAAATACTTTGGCTGTGCTACAAAAAGCCTGCTGGAATTTTCACTGCAGTTGTTTAATCTACAGGTTAGTTTGGGAAGAATTGATGTCTTAACAGTATTGGTTCGTTCAAACCATAAACAAGGGATAACTTTCTCCACTTATTTAGGTCTTTTAAAGTTTCTCTCAACAACGTTTTGCAATTTTTGCACTTGTTAAGTCCATTGCTGCTTATATTTTCTGACATTATTATATATGTACCATTATAAAAAGTTTCATTTCCAATTGTTTGCTTTGGTATATTAATCTTGCATTCTAAGACCTTTCAAAAGAGCAAGGGTCTGGAATCTATGGAAGGAGGGCCCTCTGAGTCTTTGCCACTCGCCTGCAGATATATATTTTTAATAGGTTAGAAAATTATAAAATGACTCACTTGAGATATCTCCCTAAGTAACTTCCTAGATATTGTTTCCTCATAATATGTCCCTGCTCAAAAAACTTCAGTGAGCCCCTATTTTCTGTCGAACTGCCTGTATTTCAAGGTGGTTGTGATTTACCTCCGTCTGAGGGTTCCAAACACCACCTACAAATGTGGACAGATCTCTCCACATCCCAATTTAGGTTGCTTCCATATTTTGGCTATTGTGAATATATGTGCAGTGAATGCCGGTGTGCAAATATCTGTGTATGTGTCTGATTTTGGTGCTTTTGGGTACATACCTTGGAAGTGGGGTTGCCAGGACATATGGTAATTTCATACTTAACTTTCTGGGGAGCAAACTGATTTTCACAGCAGCTGTTATCACTTTACAGTCCCAATACTTATGTACGAGGGTTCCTATCGCCATATCCTCGCCAACACTTGTTCTTCTCTTTCCTTTTTTTAAATAATAGCCATCCTAATGTTTAAAGTGTGGTATCTCATTAAGGTCCAAATCAAGTTATTTTGACCGAGACAATATTACTCAGGAGAGGGCGCTGTTGGATAAAAAAAGGGCTGGTGGTTCCCTGGGCTGACTTCCTCCACAGGTTGTCTGAGATCTGAGTGCCACGTCACAGAATTCATTTTGTGGCTTATTAACATCATCTCCACCCATTACCTTGTGGCACAGTCATAAGCACAAGCACTTAGATGTTTGTATGTTATTTGTATGGCATTATTATTATTATTTTTTAAGCACTTTTCAAATGAATACAATTTCACAGTTTAAGCTTTATTTTAATGACCAAAAATGTCCTAGGTATTTTAGGGCAATTTAATGAACACTTTGTGTATATAAGGATATCCTTATATGTATGAGTGGTCTACTTAGAAATGTGTCCAGCCGAATGGACATCCGTTTTTCTCACTGGATGTTTTGCTGGACCAGCCCATTTTGGGAGCTGTTTCTATGTCGGGTTGGAACTAACTCAGATGGGAGCGGGAGCCTCCTTGCCTGCTCCCACTTAGACGGGATTTATAAGAGGACACGAGAGACAGAGTAAGAACCAGGCAGGATTGGACCCACACAGGCCGCTGCCTGGCCTGACACCTGGTCTCAAGTACACTTTTCTAGAGCTCCTTAAGTCCATCGTTCCCCATAGGGAAAGTCTGGTGCTGGAGACGGAAGTGGAGTTAGCAGGGGTTAGCAGACTGTGGCTGGAGCCGGGAGGCTGGGGGAAAGGAACCGGATGGCACCAGGAAGGGCAAAGTGCCTGCCCAGACAGAGAGTTTCTATTTCTAATCTCCAGCAAGACCCTGCCAGTGGCCAGGCCAGGAGGGACGGTTCACACGAGAAGAGACAGGGAGTGACAGGTGAGCATGTGTGGGGAGACAGGTGAGGGTGGGGGTAACAAGTGACAGTGGGGGTGACAGGTGAGAGTTAGGAGTAGGGGTGACAGGTGAGAGCGGGAAGGGTGAGCAGAGGTCCAAGCTGCGGCTGCCTCCATCTTCTTGCCTCTCTACCTCCCTGCTCACCTCTCAGTGGTCAGCTCTGAAGGTTTCTTTTCCTTCATGTTTTTGGATTTTTCAAATGTTCAGTTTTATAGTTCTGTACTCATTGTTTTAAAGTAAACATACGAAAAGAAGAACAGCCACAACATAATCATCTCTTAGATTTTTTAAAGGAGTGTTCAGATTTTTAGAAGTTTAAAACATTTTATACCAAGATTTATTTCCATGGCTCTACTTTTATTCTATCTTCCTGCCACTGACCCCATTTTCTAACTTTTTAAGGCTATGTTCTCAATAATTCCGTTCTTCTTTTGGTCTTTTAAAAATTTTCTCTTTTTTGTCTTTTTATTTTTCATTTTCAATTATTATATTCTTTTTTTTTTTTTTTGCATGGGTAGGCACTGTTCCATTCATTTATAACTTTCATTTTAGGCTTTCTTAAGTGTGAAATTGAATGAAATTTCCTCATTGAGTAGCATTATCCCTGTCTTAAAGATGGTTAGTATTTTCATTGTTAGTATTTTCTAAATAGTGTGCAGTTTTGTTTCAGTAGCTTCTTTGATCCAAAGATTTTTAGGAGAATTTTGAATTTTCTGAGCAGATATTTTACTTCAGATTTTAATACTTACCGTTTTCCTGAAATGAGATTACAGGAGACGATTTCTGTTTCAGTATTTTATTATTCAGAAAACGTTGAGGATTTTCCTGTAGCCCCAGAGTGACTCTTGAATGTGATGTGGTCATCATATGTCCAGCGTTTGCTCATCATGAATTGGATCACTCTGCTGCTGTCCATTCACAGGAGAAACTACCCTAATGGGTCCGCTGCTGGGTCAGTAGAGCATTGGATTTGAATCTCCAGAGCAGCAAATGAGGACTTTGGCCCTCCTTCATTCACTCAGTGTGCATTCATTCATTCTCTCCAGTAACCTGGATCCTGAGGCATAGGGGTGAGAGTGCATGAGGTTCCGGGAAGGTGCCTGGCCCCACACACGCCATGGGGACAATGTGCATAGAAGGTTGGCTGGGCCTTCTGGGCCAGGGGGAAGTTTAAGGAGAGGACAGAAAGAGCCCAGGGCAGGGGAGGGGCTGAGAGTTCATTATTTGAGTCTGACCTGCCAGCCCCTCCCTGGGCAATCTCTGTCCCGGTTGCCTGGTGCAGTCATGTCCCTGGTGCGACACGGTCCATTTGGTCATGGTGGCTGCAGGGTTCTCTGTGTCACACTTCTTCCTGCTGGGGTCTGTACTTCTGACAAACCAGGAGATGCTGGGAAGTTTCAGGGTGGAAGGCCCCGGCAATGGAGGCCAAGCATCCCTCCCCTGGTCAGTGGGGTGGGTGGAGTGTGTTGTGATGTGCAGGTGTCCATAGTCCTCTTGTTTTCAGGTGGGGCTTTTTAGTTAAAAGCTGACTTTCTCTACAAGGAGAAAAAGAACAGACCAGTAGCAGTTTAACTTAGTTCAAGCAAAATCTAGTGCTCTCGACAAGCTTCATCCTATGGTAGAAGAAGTTGGAGAGCTTGGTGCGGTGGAAGACCTGCAAAAAGGCACTCTAGGAAGACATCAGGGGAAAGAGATTCCTCAGTGTTCACATCAAGGATGGCAAAAGTCTGATATTGCAAGAAAGATCCAGGCTATGGAAGAAACCCAAGTAGAAGATGCTGGAACACACTCAACAAGGTGACAAGTGACTGATAAGAGACTCAGTGTTTTCAAGGTGAGCTCTGGTGCCCATGTGGAGAGGGAGGTCATGTCCTTGCAGTAATGCCAGCTCAACCTCAAGGGACTTCCCTGGAAGAAGAGGACATACTGATAATATGGGATTAAGATGGAGACTATGTCAACAGCTAGGGAAAGGGATTCAGGAGAAGCTGAGTGTTCTGGTTTGCTAGGTGCCAGAATGCAATATACCAGAAACAGAATGGCTTTTAAAAAGGGGAATTTAATAAGTTGCTAGTTTACAGTTCTAAGGCCAAGATAATGTCCGAATTAAAGCAAGTCTATACAAATGTCCAATCTAGGCATCCAGGGAAAGATACCTTGGTTCAAGAAGGCTGATGAAGTTCAGGGTTTCTCTCTCACCCAAGAAGGCACATGGCAAACACAGTCACTGTTTTCTCCCTCAGCTGGAAGGACACATGGTGAGCACAGCGTGATCTGCTAGCTTTCTCTTTCATGAAGCTCCCTGGGAGTTGTCTCCCTTCTTCATCTCCAAAACACTGGCTGACGGACTCTCTGCTTCATGGTGCTGCAGCATTCTCTGCTCTCTCTGAATCTCCTTTTTTCTCCAAAATGTTTCCTCTTTTATAAGACTCCAGAAACTTATCAAGACCCACCTAAATGGGTGGAGACATGTCACCTAATCCAATTTAACAACATCTCTTGATTAAATCATATCTCCAGGAAGATGATCTGATTACAGTTTCAAACATACAATATTGAATAAGGATTATTCTGCCTTTATGAAATGGGATTAGGATTGAAACAAGGCTTTTCTAGGGGATGTACATCCTCTCAAACCAGCACACTGAGGGATGCTTCGTAGTTAACATCAACATTCAAGAGAGAAAAACCAACTGTGCACCAACATTGCTGAAGAGGAGAAGAAAAAAGACCACCTGATAGGTCATCTGGAGAGGTTTCTGAATGTAGGAAGCCCCCATAGAAAGGACAGCTCAAAATCTTGAGGAGAGAGGAAATGGAGTGGCTGAACTGGTTGGCAGGAAGAAGTGGAACATCTTGGGATATTACTGTCAAAACAGAGAGTGACTTGCAGCAAGAGGTGGGAAATTCTAAATCAAACGACCCTATGAGCCGTGAAAATGGAGATGGAGACCTCCTGAAATGACTCAGATGTCTTGAATAAAGCTGAAAGAGTCATTTCTTCTTCCCAGAGGCAGACTCTTTCTCTGGAATTAAATGCTTATGATCTCTGCTTGAGGGCTTGGGAGGCTGAACTGTTGGGGAAACAGTCATTATGCAACCTGCTGTTCCTTCTTGGGCTAACCCAATAACAGCCAGGGGCCTGGAATGCTCCTTGGAAGCTTGACCTTGATTTTTAGTCCACATTGGGGTCATTGTTCCCCGTTCCAGCTGCACAGTGAACGTCATCATTGAAGCAAATGCTTGGGTAGATCAGTTTCTTGGGTAGATCAGTTTGTAGTGGGGAAGGAGCAGGGCCTTTCTTCTTGGCTGTGACATGGGAGGCAGGTGTTGTACAGTACATCACCCCATAATTATTATCAGGAGGGTCCCAATGGCCAACTGAGACTGAGGCCCACCCCTGATGCTGACCTTTCTCTGTCTCTTCTCTACATGAGTAAAGTATTTTCCCACAACCAGTGCTTGTGCATGTGTTGTGCCTTCCTTCGAGACTGAGATACCGTGTACCATGGATTATGGAAAAATCTGGACTCCTTCTCTTGGTGATCAGCATAGCTTTGCCATTCTTCACATGGTGGGCCTTCTACGCTGGTGGTAGCCTGCAGCCTTGGCTCAACATGAGCAAAAGCTCATCATCTCCAAACGGGGTCTGCAGACCTTAGGCAAAGTCTTTACTATGATTAAACTATAGCTTCTAAAGTGGGTCCTCATGCATTTGATGATCCAGTGGAGCCTCTGTGCATGGGAGCTGCTTCCCCTGAGATGGGAGAGTACCCTTCCCCTCTCCTCAGACCCTCCCCTTGGCTGTCTTCCTCTTCCTGCCCCTTGTTCTCCTGCTCCTCTTTTCCCTCCTCCAACTCCTCTCCCCTCCTCTTTTTCTTGCTCCCTCTCCTATATCCCTAATCCAGTGTTTCCGATGAGTTCAAAAGGGGAGCTCCTGGCAAAAGGACATGTACTCTCCTCCTGCGGGAAGCCTGGGTGTTCTTCCAATATGACCTCCCTCTAAGGGTTCCCTGTCCTCTTCTCCATCCCTCATGGCCTGGGGTTTTCCCTGGACACTCCCATCCAGAAAACGGACAGGCTTGCTCCACTCATCCTCCACATGAGCTTTGTCTTAATAATTCTAGAATACCACAAGGACTTAAGTCACTAGCTTTTTAATTTTCCTTCAAAGTCTCTGAATTCTATATATCTATTGTTATAATAGAAAGTTCTTTATGCAAGTGATTTTACTTTTTCTCATTTTGCATCTTGATGTTAATATAAATTTCAGGTTAGATTTATTAAAATGGGGGTTACAAGTTATTTCCATTATATCATAGTTTCTACAAAATGTAAGTAGTAGATTTTAATTTAATGAGTCAGCTTTATATTCCCTAAACAAGACAGTATTATATCTGAGCAGATTGGCCCACAGATAAAAACATGTTCCATCTGTTAATGTTTCTATCTACAACTAAAATAGGAGAAAGTTGGAAGTGACTTCATGGTCTCAAAGTATAGCTGAATTAAAGAGTAACCACGGTGTGGTGAATGAGTGGAGAGAGTGTCCATGGAGGGAGCCATCATAGGGCTGGACCCATCCATGTACACACGGACCCCACCTTTTTGCCCTCCTTAATTAACTTCCTTGTAAAGATTAAAACATAAATCCATAATAATATAAGTGGATGAAACAGTGATTCTAATGGGACTTTTTAATTTTAGCTTGCTATGGTTGCTGTAAATCTCATCTAATGTATCTCATAGATCCAGATATTTTAAAACAATAATGCAGTAATCTGTATGTATCTAACATTTTCCTGGCTCTTCATATCATTGCTTAAAGTATTCAGACTTTTGCAAAATGGTTCAAAGTTGCCAAGGATCCCAAAAAGTCAAGGGAAACATTTCCTCCGTCTTTTCAAAATCTATCATCACAGCTGTGTAATTCCTGGATGTACCACTGAAAGTGAGAAAGATCACTGGTCTCTGTGGGTATGAAGTTTTTATTCTGAATATTGCTTCCATACAAAAGGTGTATTCATGACTCCCAGGGATGAGCCTGGCTCTGGCACTGTGGGATTGACAATGCCTTCTTCACCAAAAGAGGGAAGAGAAATGTAACAAAATAAGGTATCAATGGCTGAAAGAGTTCAAATAATCAACAGGATATTCTGGAGGCTACTTTTATGCAAACTTCAGCTAGATATTGCTAATTACCATGGTTTGCCAAACCGAAACCAAAACCATTCCTATTAGCCCTAAAGAATGCATAGGACTCTGAGATTCTATAAAAGTTTCACATACTACGATTACTTTCCAGAAACCTGCAACCTCCAGATGAATTCCTAGTCCAGATAAGTCCTGAAACCCAGAGGTCCAGCCTCTCCAAGAACATCAACTAGTTCCACCCCCCATCCCATATTATTGACATGCATTTTCGACATAAGAAAATTAGAATGGACATAACCCAAATACCCCTAAAGATTGGGAGAAGGATCAAAGGAGAAGGAGGAGTTATAACAGAGAAGATAGGATTTAACAAATGAGTATAATTGCTGAATCATTATACTGATATTTCTTTCAGTCTCCAGTGTCTTGGAGCAGCTAGAAGGAAAAACCTAAAACTGTAGAACTGTAACCCATATCAAACTCTGAAATGTGTTCTATGGCTACTTATTACAATGCACTTTGAAATTTATTGCTTTTTTGTATATATGTTATATTTCACAATAAAAATGTTTGAAAAGGTGTATTTATAATGAGATGTTGAAAGACAAGGAATTTTAACTGTTTTTCTTTTTTCTGACCCTTTGATGCTTTTAGCGCTCTTTGGTATAGGTGGATGTAGACTAGCAACATTAAAAGGAAAACTAAAATAATCAAAACCTACCATCTGCAGACAGTTCCCCCCTTTTTTCCCCCTCTCTTGAATCATTTGTATTTGCTACTACCTAGTTCACTTCATTCCACGAGGAGGGTGGTAATTGAAGATGTCATATTCATTCCCGACACAGGTGACCTTCAGACACTGACATCCTCAATATCATCCAGTTCAAAAGCATTTATTTTCTTTTAAAATATGCTGTGTGCTGAATGATTTTAGACAAACAGTTTGCCTAAAAGTACAATATCAAGAAAATGAAAATACAGAATCAAAATTCTTAGACACTGTCTCTCTAACCTTTTCCCGATATTCAAATCCCTTCTCCAATGTCGTTGGAACACTTCAGTAAAATAAAAATTATTCTCTTATGAGAGAGCCCATTCCCTTTGGGACAGCTCAATAAAAAAGCTCTTCTTAATCTTGTCAAGGTTTTCGTATTTATAACTTCTTCCTTGGGTTTTGGCATGCCCTATTGAGTTACAGAGACTGATGCTAACATCTCTTCCTCTGGTCACATCTTCAAGCATCTGTAGGTGGCAATTCTGCACATTCTTGGTCTCCATTCTTTTCCAGGTAAACCATCTGCAGTTACTTTAATCTTTCCTGATATCCTAGGATTCTAGCCCTCTCTCCACTCTCGGTTCTCTAGTTCCTCCAGAAAACAAAAGACACCCGTACTTAGAAGTGGTGTCCAGGAACCAAGTACAGTACTGACATAGGCTTTCAGTCATAAAAGTGATTTAAAGATAACACCAAGTAACTGCTTTTAATTAATAAACTAGGTAAGACGCAGTGTATTTTATTTGTCATAAAAGATACCTCCTACCCAAACCAGGATACTCTAATAAGATTTATTCCCTAAATTTGATTAGAAAACATAAATCTCAAGTAAATTTGTTTTGATGAGAAACCTACATACAGAGTTCCCTTTGGGATCCAAGCTCCTAAACCACACTGGATTCTAACTTCACCCTCAGGCCAGGAGGACCCCTTGGCTATACAATGAACTTCCTTGTTTATCCTCTTGACTCTAAGTTTACTTTGGGACTGTGGTTGGGAGGAGTGTGCTGTAAAGAGAGTACACCAGAGCTAGGGGAGCCTTCCTGCCCTGTGGGTCTCTGGCGTGTGCCAGGAATGCCCCTGTCCCCTTCAATTCCGAGGAGGAATGCTGGGTTGTTACTGTTTTGCTCTGGCACCTTTCCGTGGACATAGGGAGAAGGTTGTCTTTGATGGTCCTTATTCCTACCTCCCTCAGAGCTTCCCGCAGCTGTCCAGGGCCCCCACTGCTCCATGATGGTCCTGGCACCCCCACACGCCCTGTTCCGTGATGGTCCTCCTATAGCCCCCGCTCTGTGATGGCTGGTGATGCTATGTGGTTGTCCAGGACGCCCTGCTCCATGATGGCCCAGGGCCCCCACTGCTCTGAGATGGCTCAGGGCAGCCCCAGGCCCCTGCTCTCTGTTAGTCCAGAGCCTCCCACTTCTTTGGGATGGTCCAAGCTCCCCACTGTTCCTTAGGCGTTCATGGTCACACTGTAGGCCTGCGCTGGTCAGAAGCTGTCCCTGGTACCTCAGTTCTTCTACAATCTTTCATGACCCTTTGCTTTTGTCTTTCTTCCTGACTCTAATGTCCGGTAGGAGATAGAAGGCAGAACAGACTAGCCAAATAAATGGATCTGTACTGCTATGCTAACTGGTTACGTTGTTATTTCTCCCATAATTCTACGTTAAGGTTAAAGGTTCACCTTCTAAAGAAGGTCAGGGGTGGATTCCCAGCCTGTAGGTTGCTGGTGGTGAGTCTTTCATTTATGGGGGGTCCCTTAACCAGTCCTGTCCTCTGTTCTAGTTTGCTAGCTGCTGGAATGCAATATACCAGAGACAGAACAGCTTTTATAAGGGGGAGCTTATTAAGTTGCAAGGTTACAGTTCTAAGGCCATGAAAATGTCCAAATTAAAGGAAGTCTATAAAAATATCCAAATTAAGGCACCAACAAGAGGTTACCTTCACTCAAGAAAGGCTGATGAATTTCAGGGTTTCTCTCTCAACTGGAAAGTCTCATGGTGAACATGGCGATGTCTGCTAGCTTTCTCTTGAGGCTTCTTGTTTCATGAAGTTCCCCCAGGGGTATTTTCCTCCTTCATCTCCAAAGGTCTCTGACTGCATGGGCTCTGAAGCTTTTTTCCAAAACAGTTTCCTCTTAAAGGGCTCCAGGAAGCAACCCCACCTTGAATGGGTGGAGACACATCTCCATGGAAACCATTTAATCAAAAGTTACCACCCACAATTGGGTGGGTCACATCTCCATGGATAATCAAAAGCTCTCAGCTAGCAGTATTGAATGAGGATTAAAGGACATGGCTTTTCTAGGGTCCACAAGAGATTCAAACTGGCACACCCTCCAAACTGCCTTTCCTGCTGCTTCAGTCTGTGAACTGTGAATCAATCAATATAGAGTTCTGTACCCTGGTTCTGGAAATTTCTTTTTTAGTACCTCTCCTCATCAATATTAGCTGCTGCAGGAGATGGATATGGGGCAGGGATATTTTCTCTGAGTAATCAGTCAGTAGAACCATTCCCCAAGTCTTTTTTTATAATTACTTTAAGATTTAAACATCCATTTATTAGCTTCAAAATGCTAAATTCTTAAGCTATGGATCTAGAATCCAAGAAATATGGACTTGTGGACAGGTCTGCCTGGCCATTCACCTGCCTCATCGTTTATCACTCACACTCTCAGAAAGTCTTAGCAAAACTGGGTTTTGGTTTAGCCTCGTTAGTTCAACTGGGTGCATTTTATTTGTTTTCAGCTAGTCTTTTCAATGGATCCACATCTCTAATTTTCTTCCCTCCTGTATGTTTTCTGCTGTGTGTTTGGTGAGCGCCAATAGAACACAGCATCATGAACGGGCCCGGCTCACTGGGCCTGAAATCCGACAGAGTCGAGCTGGACGATGGCATCTGCATCTCCAGTGTATGCTGGACTGCGGGGGATGGGGGTGGGTGGACAGGAGGGAAGCTACCAGAGAAGAGAATTAGGGGTGTGCAGGGGTGAGTTGTATCCTCCTGTTGGGGTCAGGTGTGCTCCCCAGTCCTTGAGAACCACCCTGGGGGTCAAGAATGTGGGCTCTGAGCCACCCCACTGAGACCTGAGCCCAGAGTCCAGCCCTGCCTTTTTCTAGCTGCGTACACAACCTCTTCCATAGACCCAGACGCAGAAAGGATCCCTGAGCTGGGCAGGTTTTTCTAGCTGGAGGGAGGAGAAGAGACCAAAACTTGATCAAAGGAGCTTTAGTGCCAGGCTATATGCACTATACGTAGGTGGCTGAAGCCTAGATGGTGACCAGTTCGAGCCAGGGAAAGGGTACAGCCTAGATGGTGACCACCCCAAGTGGGGAAGGGCTGGGGCAGGTAGTTGGCAGATTTTTTTTTTTTTAACATGGGCAGGCACTGGGAATTGAACCCAGGTCTCCGGCATGGCAGGCGAGAACTCTACCACTGAGCCACCGTCGCACCACCCCTGTTGGCAGATTTTTATTGGTTGGTTTAGAAGTGAGGGTGAGTGTTGGGGGTGGGGGGGTTAGTTATCGCAAGCTGCAGCTGGTGGGGCTGTAACCGTGGAGGGCAGATGTTGGATAAGGGGAACTACATGAGATTTTAGTTGCCAGAGGGCAGATGCAAGGACAGTCATGCAACTACCATGTGAGCTGAGGGAGGTTTGGTTTTGTAAGGGGCCTCCTGGAAGTTATGGGTGGGGGGATTTCTTGGAATGTTTGCTAAGGGTCGGTTACTTCATGGTGGGAAGTTTAGGGCCAAGGGGGCAATGTCAGTACAAATGGGGCAGACGGTCCTGAGGGCTGGGTGGGAATGTGTGCTCTGGGTGGGAATACCATCACCTCTTCCAAGAAAAACCAGAATCTGGATTTTTACACGAGCTCTCCAGTTTTTTAAATTTTGGCACAAATATTTTAAAAACACTGTTTATATGTGGGCTCCTGGTCTTCCCTATTAGCGTTTAAATCTTTCTTTCTTTAGATGTAAAGAGGGAATAATTATAATCCCTAAGGTATATTGGAATTATGTGAAATAATGTTTTGGGCCCCAAATAGGTTAATTTCTTGGGAAATGTGAGCAGTCTCTAAATGGAGTTTTAATATGATTTGGTATTTTTTGAGTTACACCAAGAACAGAAGGAATGAATGAAGGTTACAGGTCATTCTGAACAAGTCAAGTCCCTCCCTCGTTGGATTCCAAGTACCCTGGTGTCCAAATGCCATTCTAGGTGGGAGGCCCACTGGATTTGGTTTCATAACTCATCCATTCATCTAACACCTGGTGTCGAGTACTAGTGTGCACTAGATGCTGAGGCGACCGTAATGAACGGCAGTGTTGTTTTCAAAGGGGCAGACAGCAAAGTGTATTTGTCACCACACTAAGCCAGCGAGGAAACCAGGTGTGTGTGACGGATCTGTGCCTGTGTCATGGCCTTTCTGAGACAGCTGGGTGTCTATATGCAATATTCAGGCAAAAAACACACAGACAATCCATTTATAATTATTAATCTTTTCCCCAGGTTATAAAATGCTTGTTCAAAACAAAAACTTAATAGCGCTTAATAACCTACGAAACCTCCATCCCTCCTTATTCCTCCCCTTGATGGAAGCAGCCTCAATTTTTCACAGCTTGGTTTTGAGATCATCATTAATTCATAGGCTAATGAGAGTGCAGCCTTACTACAGGACAGGAGTGAATCAGTTCTTTGGGAACTCTGGGAGGGTTGTGTGCATTTATTAGGAAGGTTTTTACCTTGGGGGCTGTTACCCCAGCCCCAGTCTCCACCTTGGAGACCATCTCCCTAGACCCAGTGTCCACCGTGGAGACCATCTCCCTAGACCCAGTGTCCACCGTGGAGACCATCTCCCTAGACCCAGTGTCCACCGTGGAGACCATCTCCCTAGACCCAGTGTCCACCGTGGAGACCATCTCCCTAGACCCAGTGTCCACTGTGGAGACCATCTCCCTAGACCCAGTGTCCACCGTGGAGACCATCTTCTAGTCTGGGTCACCCACAGAACAGCCTCCTCACTGGTTATTACCTCAAAAGATTCTTTAAGTGCAAATCCATGCCATGGACACACCCCATCTTTGTTTTTCCTTATTGTTAGCATAGAAAGTCCTTTCCATGGCTCTGGTCGACTTAGGCCCCACCTACCTCACTCTGCCATCCCTTGCCACTCTCTCCTTCTTGCTTTCAGCCATCAAGATGTTTCTTCTTTTTCCTCCCACATGCCACTTCCTTTCCCTCCCCAGGGTTTTTCCCTCCAGCACGTGGCAGAGACAGTGATGGTCTCCCTATGTTCCAAGTGCTTCTCTTTCTCTCTCAGCCCCCTGCTGTTAGGTAGGACCAGTTACCATACTGATCAATGGCTTGGGAGAGTATGTGATCAGTGCCACTTTGAGACTGAAGTGGATAATAGTTCTCCACATCCTCCCTTTTTCCGCTACACTGAGATGACAGAACTGCAAAATGAAAGCATCCTATATTGCAAAGAGAGAAGGCATTCAGATAATCACTCGGAGCTTGAGTGCATGAGAAACGACTTTTATTTAAGTTTATTTTTTCTCACTCAAAGTACAACATGTTTTTGGTTGGTGGATGTATGAGTCAAGGTTGTTCAGAGAAACAGAACCAACAGAATATCTATATTAAGAGATTTACTGTAAGGAATTGGCTTACACAACTACACAACTATGGGGCTGGCAAGTCTGAACTGCTTAGGGCAGGTCACAAGCTGGAAACTCCAGTAAACATAATGCCTAAATTCTTAGTCCAAATTTCCCAGGGGAAGCTGGTTGGCTGGAAATTCCAACAGGAACCAAAGTTGATGCTAAATCCACTTTGCTTTTCTTTCTGACCTCTGAAATCCTCAGTTCTGGCTTCTAAGAACTCCAAATGATGGGATGAGGAGACTCCCCATATTGCCAAAGGCACTCTCCTTTGCTGGTAGTGGATGCAATCGACTGATTATAGATGCTGATTCCATCCCCAAATACTCTCACTGTTACAAGCAGATCAGTGTTTGACTAAACAACTGGGCACCATAACTGTTTTAGTCTGCCAAAGCTGCCAGAAAGCAACACACCAGAAATGGATTGGCTTTTAATAAGGGGATTTATTTATTTAAAAATTTATAGTTCCTCAGAAGAAAAGCAGTTAACTTTAGTGTGAGGTTGTCTGTTAAATGGGAAGGTACAAGGCGACAGCTGTTGGCCTTTTCTCCTGGCTTCTGGGTTCCAACGGCTTTCCCTGGGGTGATTCCTTTCTGCATCTCCAAACGTCTGGGCTGAGCTGTGAGTGCTAACATGAGCTATGCTGAGCTGCTTAAGTTGTGCTGCACTGAGATCTCTTCTGACCTCTCTGTTTTAAGCTTCTTGCTAATTAAATTACACATCATTCATTGTGGAAGGAACTCCTTAGCTGACTGCAGATGTAATCAGCCACTGAATCACATGCTAATGGTTCAAGGAAGCCTCATCCTATAGAATGGCCCTGGCAAAGGAAAATAGCAGAGCTAAATCAGTTTGAGAGGCATGGATAAAATAACAACATACATTTGCATATTAATGATTCCACAGCAAGAGAACTAGGCACCACCACCTGGCCAAGTTGACATCTGAATCTAACTATTACAATAACCAAAGCATTTTAATACATGAAATTCACCACTTCAGTGGGCAAACTTCTGTCTGCTAGTCCACCCTCGCTTGGTACCTGAGTCCTTCCCATACACCAAATGGGAATGAGGGAGAGGGCTGCAGCTGGGGAGGTTTATGGGCCAGGCATATATCACATCTATCCTCATTCCACTGATTGGAACTTGTCACCTGGCCACAGAGTCCAGCTGTGTGCCCTGGAGCCTTGCACGCTTTCTGCTGCCATGTGGCAGGTGCACCTCAGCCCTCCACCTCAAGAGCTCAGGCCTGCACATTTGGACTCTGCTCAGACTCAGCTATAAGAAGTGGATTTCCTTCCACGTGGATGTAAGGCTTACCTGCAAGCTCTGTCTGTTGTCTGAGGAGCCACAGTGGGTGATTGACAGCAGGAACAATCTCCAACTTCAGGTGAGTCTGCCCATCTCCTAGCCTGTCAGCTACATCCATCCATGAGGTAGACATGAACATTCAGCACAAATGGGAAAGAAGCAGCATCCAATACTGTAATTCTAAAGTAGTAAACCCATCTCCCCAAATCAGAATTACAAAAAGCTTCCACCACATTTCACAGACTTACAGACTAGCATTTCTTTCCAGATTGATTTGCTGCTAATTGTCATTATTATCTGGTGATAATTTGATCTAAACTGCCTAGTTTCTCCAAATTCCCAAATGCAAGACTAGATTTGCTCTGGTCTAATCAATTGTATAATTCCAAGCACTCCCACTTTGAGGATTTCAAATGCCAACCACTTGTCTTTTCTCTTCTCTATTCCATTTTTATATCCTTTGGAACAAAGAATTGCTATTATTGACTTCATGTATTTATTGCATATAAACCCTATAATAGATGCTGGATGTCCTTTGCATTGCATTCTTAACAATGAACTTTAATAGGATGATAGTTGTTCTAGTTTGCTAGCTGCCGGAATGCAATATACCGGAAATGGAATGGCTTTTTAAAAAGGGGAATTTAATAAGTTGCTAGTTTACAGTTCTAAGGCCGAGAAAATGTCCCATTTAAAACAAGTCTATAGAAATGTTCAATCTAAGGCATCCAGGGAAAGAAACTTTGGTTCAAGAAGGCCAGTGAAGTTCAGGGTTTCCCAAGTGAAAAGGCACATGGTGAACACGGTGTCATCTGCTAACTTTCTCTCTTGGCTTCCTGTTTCATGAAGCTCCCTGGGAGGCATTTTTCTTCTTCATCTCCAAAGGTCGCTGGCTGGGGTACTATCTGCTTCTCATGGCTACATCATCCTGCTCTCTCAGAATCTCTTCGTTTCTTCAAAATGTTTCCTCCTTTCATAGGATTCCAATAAACTAATCAAGACCCACCCAAATGGGTGAAGACATGTCTCCACCTAATCCATTTTAACAACCACTCTTGATCACTCAAGATTACATCAAGATCTGAGTCACATCTCCAGGGAGATGATCTAATTACAGTTTCAAACATACAGTACTGAATAGGGATTAGAAGAAATGGTTGTCTTTACAAAATGGGATTAGGATTAAAACAAAGCTTTTCTAGGATACATATATCCTTTCAAACCAGCACAGTTGCTATTCCACTTGGAGCTTTAGATTCTGAGAGGCTTCAGTTAGCAGTGCTGTACTTTATGAGAAAATAAACATTGGTGGTTTTATGGAAGGGAGTGTGTTTGCTCCAGCTGCTCTTGGGACCCATATTCAGCTAAAACCTAAAATTTTCAAGCAGTTTTGAAAGCCAAGCCTTTTAGGTAAACAAATGAGTCCTCTGAAGTTTTTAAGGGTCAAGGATATGGACATGAAACATTTCCCAAAGTACATTCCATACAGGTTCTAAGGTTGAAACTTTGAGCATGCTGATTTAAGAAAGAGGAATCCATATGAGTTGCATTTCACTAAACCAAATGAGAGATTTCTTTTCATGAAATACCAACTGGCAGGTGGCCAGTCCATGTTGATGGCAGCTTCACAATGTCATCAGGGATCCAAGTTCTTCACAATTTCTCTTTCTGTTGATCTTTGTCCTCGTTATCTCAAGATGGCTGCTGAAGCACCAACATCATATCTCTGTTTTAGCAAGAGAAAGGGGAATGTCAAAAGGGCAAAATTGATACGAATCAGGTGAGCTAATCCCATGAGTGATTTCCCATGGTATCTCCTTGGCCAGTGCTATGTCAAATTTCCATTCCTAGTAGCAAAGGAGGTTGGACAATGTCAATTTTAGCTGATTGCATTGCATCCCCTCCAAAAATTAGGCTTCTGTTGTTATCAGGTAAGCAAATAGTGGTGTCTCCCCAAGACTTCTTGGAATCATTAATATGCGAATGTACATTGTTATTTTATCCATGCTTCTCAAACTGATTTAGCTCTGCTAGTTTCCTTTGCCAGGACCATTCTATAGGATGAGGCTTCCCTGGTGTACATTTTAGGAAATGCTCCTTCAGTCACAATTTTAATACTGAAGCTCAGGTAAACCTGTGTGCTCCAAACCCAACTCACATGGACTCTTGCAATATAACAAATATTTAAATTTGAGCAGAGAGATTGAGAATGACCGCTGAACTTGGCAAGGGTGGTAGGTTGAATGCTGTCTTCCAACAAACACACTTTCTTGATCTTAATCTGCATCCTGGTGGGTGAGAACCTGTTGTAAATAGGACCCCTTGAAGATGGTATTTTTAGTTAAACCATGGCCTTACTGAAGCAGGGTGGGTCTCAATCCAGGTTCCTGGAGGCCTCATAAAGAGAACCCAGAATTCACGGAAGGAGAGAAGGGAGGGCATTGCCACACTACAGGGGGTAGAGATAGACGCCAAGGAATCCCCAGGATTGTTGGCAGCCCGCAGCTTCAGAAGGCTGTAGTGTAGTCTTTAGGAAAAAAGCATGCTTTGCTGATATCCTGATTTTACACTTCTGGGGCGAGCCAGTAACTTCCTGTTGTTTAAGCCCAAACCAGTCTGTGGAATTTGCATTATCAGCTCAGGCAGAGTCCGACAGTGAGCTAGTCTTAGAGATGAGACCTGCATTCTGGATTTGGATGCTGATGCTCTATCCATTAGATTAACCTGGTACTCAGCATGCATTAACATTGCTCATCCCAAATTGTAAACTTGGGATACCTTTGCCTGTTCATACAATATTCCCTGTAAGCTTTCTCCCTGGCTGTCCTTCCTACACAGGCACTGACTCAGACTATCCTGGTGGGAGCTTGGGATGGTGAGCTTGGGAGGGTAGGCTTGGGGATGGCGAGCTTGGGATGGTGAGCTTGGGAGGGTGAGCTGGGAAGCGCTCCTCACTTTTAATGCCCCATGTGAGCTCAGCACACTCCCATTGAGCTCATTCCTGGGGGACCTAGCCCAGCACAGCAGTTACTCTGTACTCATACCTCATAAACAAAATGGACTCATGTATATCACATTTATTGATGTGGAGGGTGAACACATTTGTTACTGTGAAATGTCACTTTAAAGTTGGTTGTTTTCAGCAAATGTAAACAATGCTAGCTCTCTGCAAATGTAGGCATTGAAGGCTGTACATGCTGACTTCATCAGCTCCAAGCCTGGGCTAGTGGGAATCCTCCAGTGCACTAAGTTCCAGGCATAGGCTGGTTTCACTGTGAGGTTAGAGTGATGGTCCAGCTATGAGAATGTTGTCACCTCCCAGCCAGCAGGTATGTGGTCCCGTATGGCCATTAGGTGGCTACATTAGTCAAAAGTAGGGTGATGGGATGAAGTGTTTAAAATCAGAATTTTCTGTGAGGGAAATATCTTATAAGGAAGTCCCAGTTCAGCTCAGTAGCAGGTATTATGATCCTGGACAGAAGAGCTATTTAATGTCCTATTTCTTGGAAATTAGAACTCTCTCAAAAGTTATGTAGGCTCAAAATGTCAACAGGTCAAAGAGCACTCTCTAAGAAGTTTATGAAGAGTCAACCACATTTTATTTTTTTAAATTAATTAAAAAAATTAACAACAAACAAAAATATTAACAAATCATTCCATTCTACATATACAATCAGCT
>PVIY010028238.1:18543-33433 GCA_004026745.1 Myrmecophaga tridactyla
AAGATTATACATACCATACCCCTTACCCCTCGCTTTCATTTATCACTAGCATTTCAAACTAAATTTATTTTAACATTTGTTCCCCCTATTATTTATTTTTATTCCATATGTTCTACTCATCTGTTGATATGGTAGATAAAAGGAGCATCAGACACAAGGTTTTCACAATCACAGAGTCACATTGTGAAAGCTATATCATGGTTCAATCATCATCAAGAAACATGGCTACTGGAACACAGCTCTACATTTTCAGGCAATTCCCTCCAGTCTCTCCACTACATCTTGAACAACAAGGTGATATCTACTTAATGCGTAAGAATAACCTCCAGGATAACCTCTCGACTCTGTTTGGAATCGCTCAGCCATTGACACTTTGTCTCATTTCACTCTTCCCGCTTTTGGTTGAGAAGGTTCTCTCAATCCCTTGATGTTAATTCTCAGCTCATTCTAGGGTTTTCTCAATCCCCTGATGCTGAGTCTCAGCTTATTCCAGGATCTCTGTCCGACGTTGCCAGGAAGGTCCACACCCCTGGGAGTCATGTCCCATGCAAAGAGGGGGTGGGTGGTGAGACTGCTTGTCGTGTTGGCTGGAGAGAGAGGCCACATCTGAGCAACAAAAGAGGCTCTCTTGGGGGTGACTCTTAGGCCCAGATTCCAAGTAGACTTGACCTATCCTTTGTGGGGTCAAGCTTCATATGAACAAACCCCAAGACTGGGGGCTCATCAACCACGTTTTAGATCATGTGCCTACCTGGATTCTCTCCTCTAAGAGCTGTGATTGGAATTTGGTCTGAACAGACAAATAATACCTTGTATATTTATAATTGTTCAGAAGGTTGAAAACACAATACAATTTATTCATTGGTTTGTCAATTTAGTGTGTGAATGTTCATTGTATTTGCATATAAAGGAGCAGGAATTACTAAAAATTGAATCAGCATTTTTCTGTATTTAACCATCTGAATAATTTGTTAACATCACAAGAAGGGTTGTTTCTTTCAAGCAAAATTATTGTGACAGCAGCCTTTGGCAGAGCTCTTAGTGATGTTCACTACCATAAAGAAGTTTGTTTCTGAGGTCACATTCAGTGGAAAGCAGTGGAAAGTCTGGGTGAAGCTTTATTAGTTTCCTAGGATTGCTGGAACAAAATACCACAAACTTAGGGGCTTAAAATTTATTCTCATAGTTCTGGAGGCTAGAGTCTGGAATCAATATTAGCAGTGGAAATCAAGGTGTTGGCAGAGCTGCGCTCCCATGAGAGGTTCTAGGAGAGAAACAGGTCTTTGCCTCTTGCAGTTTCTGGAGGCTATGGACACTCCTTGGCTTGTGGACACTCCAATCTGCCTTGGAGCTCACATGGCCTCCTCTTCTGTGTGTCTGGCCTCACTCGGCCTCTCTCTTATATAAGGACACTTGTGCTTGAATTTAGGGCCTGATAATCCACAGTAATCTATACATCTCAAGGACTTTAATTTATACACATCTGCAAAGTCCTTCTCTGATATACGGTAATTTTCACAGGTTCAGGGATTAGGACAAGAATATCCTTAGGGTCCCATTATTCCCCCTAAGGCAAGTGGGGGGATGTGCCCAGCTGAGATCCAAATTTTTAGGACCTCCACAGCCTTGTTACAGGAGGAACTATGGAATTGCAAGCTCAGATGCAAGCAGACGCTGGGGTGATCCAAGAGACCTGGGTGGGTGAAGGGCCGGGTGATGAGAACCTGGATATGTTGGCTGGTTCTGCTGCAGGGACTTACTCGGTTTTGGTGAGGTGTCTCTGGCACTCTGACAGACTCCTCTGGCAGACCAGAGATTCAAACCCTGGGTGGTTTTATTTTGGAGCAGCTCTCGTATTTTAATCTAGGATTTGACATACAACTTCAGGGATAAGAAACCCTGAAAACTTTTCAAGGTGTGGTCTTGGGCGCCATGCTCTTGAAATATGCTGACCTGAAGCTCTTGAAATCGAGTTATTTGCCTAAAGATGAATATTAATGCTGAGTGATAAGAAATAACATTATTTTTAAGGGATTTGGAAAGATAATAAAAGGAGAATTCATACAACTTCAAATCCAGCATGGGGAAAAGTCTATCTTGCTGATAAGAATATACCAATTTGCTTCCAGTACTATGAATAACTTTGGCTATTGAAGATAATTTGAATTTTTAAACCATTGCTTTTGTTTCCTTTTTTGAATTTGTTATGTAAGTATTACATGTGGCTGAAAAGATTTTTTTCTCCCTTGTCCTAATTTGTTCTTTCCTGTTTGTTATACCAGTTTGTAAAATGTTTGATGGCATCGCGGGTATTTATTTAATGGTGCATTTTCTCCATGCTTGATGAAAGCATTACTTTCTGTCTTTGTGAAGGATGGAGAGCATAGGGGAGGGACACTTACTGAGCACTCAAATCATTACAATACGGTGATGCATTTATAACAAAAAATGTGTTATTTGGCCTTTTACCAACTAGAAAGCTCAAGAAATTGACATTATGGCTACCTCCCAATCTTCAATTCTATAGCTAATTAGCATAGTTCTTTTTTTTTTTTGCTATGACTTAAGCAAATTTTGATAATATTTTGATTATAGTGTTGGCTAATCAGTGCCTAACAGAAAATAAAAGTCACCTAACTTATCAATTGCTCTCCTTTCAGGAATTATCTGGTTATGGGGCGTAAGAGCAACACCTCCCAGGGACAAGGAACTGCTATGGTCCTTTAGAATCAGGGAACTTTAGACTAGAAGATTCTTAAGAAAGTGCCTGTACCAAATACCTCATTAAAGTGAGGAAATGGAGGATCTGTTTTCCAAAGTCATGTAGCTAATTAGTGGACAAGCCTGTTCTAGAATTCAGATTCCTTAGAAATCCTTTCAGGGCTCTTCATCTTCACTGTATCTTTTTATTAAGGTGCAACTGTGGTTCTCAACCACTGCACCTCAGCACCTGAGCACTTCCCAGGCCTTTCACAGGATTATTGCCTAATTTAGATCATGTGTAAAGTGAATTGTCGTAACTTCAATCAGGTAGATTATTTTAAATAATGCCTGCCAGGCAGATTCCGAGCAGAGAAGGTTGTATGGTGGGATGTGGTGTGGGGAAAGGGCATGCGTGAGAGAGTAGCACCCTTCCAGCTGACCCCAACGGCAGCTCTTGTGCTAGCTGGACAGGCTGTGCTGAAGCGGAAGTCAGCTTTACTCAAGCAGCGGCACAGTGCTGAAGGGTGACCTAGGAAGAGGGTCAGGGTGACTCTCCCTTATGGATGTTGTTACACAGTTACGGAGATGGCATTGTTATTCTTGATTGTGTGGTGTGGTTGTGAGTTGTTTAAGTCTCCAAAATCTGGTATTTGAAAATGTGATGTGAACTCCAAAATAGAAAAAACTTGTTGGGTAGGGAGATTGCTGAATTCCAATGACGCCAGAGGTCCTTCTGAGAGTCTGTGGTTCTGAGATTCTTAGATGTGATGGTGTGGACCATGGGGGTGATATAAATGAAGACTGGTTAATTTTAATGACTGGTTATTTCATGGGCTGTCCTCGTCTCTCAATTGGAAAACAAAGCTTTGTAATGTGACATTGTCAGTAGACTCTTTAATGAGAGCTAGTCTCTAATCCTTCCTTACGTGGTTTCAGTGGATGAGGTTCAGTTCATAGTCTTCTGTTTTACTGGACAAGGTGAGACCCAGGGAGTTTCAAGACTTGCCAAATGGTAGAATTGCATAGTATATTCTACCTCCAGACTGGCCTCTTTAGCCGTGCCTGCTGCCATCTCATGATTGATAACTTTCTAGGAGAGAATCTTTAGAAAACTCTCTCCTTGTATATCTTGGGTATGACAATCCCTGATTTCAGATACCATGAAGCACAAGGTACACAATTTGAATCCTATGTCCAATCAACAAGAAAGCTTGGCACGTGTTTTTAATTTATCCCCAAACAAAGTTGTGCTCTGGCCGGAAGCTACCACTTCGTTCTTTCCTGAACTGAATGGTTCCCAGGTACTGGTGTATTCTCTCTCTCTCTCTTTTGGCATGGCAGGCACCAGGAATTGAACCCGGGTCTCCAGTACTCTCTCTATTTTAACAGTGATAAAATAGACCCAAGAAAATGTTGATAAAAGGCTTAACTAACATGTTGGGGCCACTTCTGAATGAGGCCCCCAAACTTGAAAAACTCTAGTAAACAGATTATCTCAGTCCCACATGTTGCTGCCAGAGTTTTCATACCTGCCTACTATGAGGTCAGCTCAAGGAAAAGGTGATATCACTGGATGCCTAAAGATGTCTAGAGCTGTGTGTGTGTGTGTTTGGTCTCATAAAGTGTTGGTGGTGAACCTGATGACGCCAAACCTGAAACTCATTTGGTGCAGAGTGAGAGCTAGGTAAAAGAGATATTTTGGAAACATATTTAAACTTTCCACAAGACCCTTTCCATGTCCAAATTCATGTCTCGTGTTCTTGAAATGCCTATGCATGATTACAACTGTTCTTTTGGGTTAAGGCGCTGTGACCAGAATGGAGAGTGATGGATGTGAGGGGGATACTTTCTCCAATGGTCCTTTGTCTACAGATGGCGTGATCACAGGAGACCTTGCAGAGGACATCACCCGGGATGGGTGGTTGCCTGGGAGAGAAGGAGTCCAGCAGGGAAGTCTGGGACCAGGGGTGGTAGAGCACAGGATTCCCAAGTGAAGGTGGCAGTTGCCAAAGATCGAGCTGACTATTTCATAGGTGTGTCTTGGGTGCTGACCGAGCAGTGGATAGTGGGGTTGCTGTAGTTGCCTTTATGTAGAAGCCAGTGAGGGGGTTGCTGACACGTATAAAGTTTGGGAAGAAAATAGACTTTGAGAATGATTCTCCTATTAAAACATTCTAATTAGGCTTTCTCCCTCCTTTTATCTTTGGAAACCCTCTCTAGTGAAAGTAACACAAAAATTGGACTTGAATATTTCTACTTGTATATTCCTGTAAATTCTAGAAACCAGTTGAAGGTTCTCTGTCCTATACCATAGTAAGCCCATATCAGCTAACAGACAGGTTGGGGAAGGTCCCAAATTCTGGAGGGTTCCTAATTCTGTTCCTTGAAGCAGGTGTGTGAGCTTTCTTGTCAGTTGCTCTGCCTTCAGGGATCTGATCAGCAGTTCTTCCTTGGTCACTCTTTCTTGGGTAAATGTCATGTCCCAACAGTGAGCATGTTAACGACCTCCTTAAGGAACAATGGGATGTGGTAATAGTCACTCTTAGGGAAGAATTCAGAGAAAACTTTATTTGTCAACACGTTGAATTTATTTCCTGCAAGAGACATATGCTAATTAGCTAAGTGAATATGGAAAGTGCACCCAACTTTTCTTATTTGTAACATAAGCCTTCTGAGGGAGGTGCCTTCTAGGGTAACTTTTGGCTATAACATTATGCTGTTCTAAGAGATCATGATGGTTTTATGGGAAATGTCATCTTCAGCCCTGTAGGCAGAAACAGAAATCGAATGGGTCTTTTTCACTTATAGCTTTTGAACAACCAATCCTTTCATCATTCCAACTTTAAAGTAAAAAACATATGAAATCAAATGATACATTTCTTAAAATGTTTATATTTGAGATAAAGTAGTACTTATTAAATCCAGACTAGAAAAATACTTAATACCAACAAGGTTATTAGTGTGAAGTTGTACAATTCTTTAAATAGCTTTCTCTTCATATGCAGTGATTTGCCCCTTCTCACTCTGAACATGTGCATTTAGGCTTTCTTTCCTCTCTCTCTCAGATCCATCTTTGACTATCTGAGAACCTCTGATCTGACCTAACCGGATTGGATATTGTTGGCTGAGCTTTGCTGAGGCAGATTGGTCTGGAAATTTCTCACACGGCTGCTTTTCTCCAATGAGCTTAATGGTTGTTGAGTAATTGTTTGAGTACTAGTTTAGGAATAGCATCCCTTCTCTTCAATTGTATATCCTAACCCCCTATTCCATTAAAAGATTATTTCTTTTTACTTTTTAATTATTAAAAAAATAGTTTTATTGTAAACAACAAACAAGCATACAAACATTCTTGACATGGTTACAATCAGTGGCTCACAATATCATCACATAGTTGTGTATTCATCACCACGATCATTTTTTTGAACACTTGTATCTCTCCAGCAAAAAACATAAAAAAGAAAAAACTCATACATGCCATGCCCCTTACCCCTCCCTTTCACTGGCATCTAGTATTTCAATCTACTCAGTTTATTAACAGATGATTTCAATATCCTATTTTAAGAAAAGAAATGATAAAGTGCAGGGAATTTTTGTAAGGCACCAAGAAGTAGACTCTTTTCCTAGAAAAAATGTGTCATGAAAACCATGGCAGATGCTTGGGTGTAGACAAACAGTTGGTGCATGAACATAACACTTTTGCCAAAACTTGGCCTGATCCCCCAGTGCAGAGTCACATTGAGTACTCGAAGTGATAGGAACGCCTGACTTTGTGCAGCTCTGTCTGCTGCCTTCCAAAGGGTCCCCAGCGTGGTGTGGTGCTAGGAGAAAGGGGTCTGGGTCCTGGCTCTGCCATTTCCTGCTAAGGGACCCACCGTGACAAATTCTTTAATATTTGTACGCTTTAGTTTCTTCGCCTGTAAAGTGAAGTTATCCAAGTTCATACCTTGTAGAGTTGATATGAGGACGAAATGAGATAATATATGCCACACCATAGTGTGGGGCCTACCTCATAGAAAGCACTTATTTCTGTGTTAGCGATTGTTACTTTTTCTTTCACTGAGTTTTTGAATTTTACCAAGTGAAATGAATCTGAATTTCTGAGCAGTCTCCAGCACAGGACATGGGTAACCAAAGGAAAAAACCCCAACTGTAAATCCGTAACATTTTCTGTTGATGTGATAGTTTTAGATATTTAAATATTTATATGTTTGGCAAATGCATTAAGGCTAGAGTGATAAATCCGAAATGTATAGATGCTATCTGAAATATTAAAGGTAGACAGAAGGTCTTTTGGGCATCAGGGATTAATCAAGCACACATTATTAATTCAGACTGTGACATGCCATTCAGCTCCCAGCAGTTTTTCTTTCACTTCCCTATATGCTGCAAAACTAGGTGCAGAGTATTGACCAAAGCAAAGTAGAATACAGATCAATATGATCGGCTTTAAAGGAACTGGAAGTACAGAGGGTATACGCCTTTAAAATTTTGATTTTTCTTTTAACGGGAAGTTGCTTTATTATTTTAGGTATAGCTCAACAGATATAGCTTTTATTTAAAAAATACATTTAAAACTATACAAGTAACTTACATTTGTGGGTGAAAAACATTGGAATATAGAAAAAGAAGAAAAAGATTTCCTATAGTTTTTCACGCTAAAATACCATTTAACATATTTTGTTGTGCTTTTCCAATGTAAAATTTACTTTACATGTAAGGTCTTTCTGTTTCTGTTTCTGGTTATGGCCATGCTGTATGTACAATTTATTTCTTCATTCTCTTCTGTTTCACCCACCATTATGTTATAAGCATTTGAAACCCATAAGAATGTTAATTAATAATTATGGAAGCAAACATACATTGGAGGGCTCATTCTGTACCAGGAATGATTTAAGCAATTACACGAACAATGAGTTTACTCCTGACAACAATCCTGCCAGGTAGATATCCTTACTTGTCTCCTTTACAGGTGAAAAGCAGAGGCATGGGAAGCTTTTAGTAACTTGCCTGACTCCGAGACAGCCAACAAGTGGCAGGCCCAGGGTTTGCACTCAGACAAACTGGGTTCAGAATCTGGGCTCTCAACAGTTGCTCTAAATCATTCTTGATCAAATTATTAATAAGTTACGAGGCAATACTTTATATTAAGCAGAGGCATTGGCAAGTTTCAGATACCTGAGAGTAGGACTCATGTAGTCTTTGTCTTCATCTATCCATCACTTAGTAAAGCTCATAATAGGAGCCCAATTCTTGTTTTTTCTTTTTTTGCATGGGCAGGCACTGGAAATAGAACTCGGGTCTCCGGCAATGCAGGCAAGAATTCTGCCACTGAGCCATTGTTGTGCCACCCCCAAAACTTATTTTTTGAGTGAACAAATTAATTTCTAATTTGGATCCAAGGCATTGACGAGGTTCCGTTGTGGATAGATATTTTGCACTGACTCAATGAAATCCAGTTGTGGTAGGTAGTGTTTCCAAAAATGGTCGCAAAAATATTTCCCACCCCACTTGCTCTACTGGAATCCACCAATCTGCACCGTAAGTGGAATCTGTGTCCCCCATCCCCCTACTCTTGAATCTAGTAGATCCTGTGATGCCTTCATTAATAGACTCTGGGAGAATTGATGCTGAGTGACTTCTGAGGCTGGGTCATAAAAGGCGAGACAGCTTCTGCCTTGCTTTCTCTGGGATGTTCGCTTTTGGAACTCAGCAACTCATCTGGGTGGAGGCCCAGCAGCCACAGACATGGGCCTTGGTATGTGTGTTCCAGCCCTTAGACATGGAGTGAAGGAGTCTTCCAATGATTTTAGCCCTTTTCAGTCATCCTTTGAGCTGCCCCAAGGAAGCCACATGGGGCAGAACTAAGCCAGTCTCTCTGAGCCTCTCAAATGCAGATCTGGAAGCTGAATAAATGATGGTTGTTGTTTTACACCATGGAGTTTGGGGTCACTTGTTACACAGCTGTAGATAACTGGAATGTCAGGGTCACTTTCTAGAGTTAAACATTTTCCTAATATTTTAAAGAATCACTTGGACAAGTAAGTAGCTGGAAACCAAATTCATTAATGAATTTGGGTCAATTAATGTGTGAAAATCCTAGTGTCTTCTGTTTAGAATTTTACTACCATCAGCAGAGGAAGCAAATCAACACCCTGACTGTATAAATCACCAGAATTTTCAGAGAGGCAATGCTAAGGCAATGAATGTCTTAGCAGTTAATGCAGAGAGAGGTTTTTGAAGGAGGAACCAACTTTCTGGGAAGCATTTAGTCTTACTTTTTAAATCAGAAGTTTAGAGTTTGTATGTATGAGTTGTTCAAAACCTAAGTATCAAAAATTAAAACATATATTCATGAATTTCTCTGCTAAAATAAAACCAACCCATACAAGCAAGCAAAACCAAAATGAGCTTTGTTTTGGTTTGTTCTGTTTTATGTATATAAGCATAAACAGAAATCTTTGCCTTTAAAATTGTAGAGATTTGCTTTATCAAAGAATGAAAAGGGAAATCCAAAGAGAATATAACTCTACTAATTTTAAAGCTGGGTTGATTCATAACTTTTTAGAAAAGTAGTAATACTTCATTGATTAATGACTCTAGGATTTTGATTTGCATCTCTAGTTATTTCAAAATATAAACTTATTGTGTATTGAGCTAGAGAAAGATTGTATATGACAACTTGCAAAATCTTTACATGTATCATCCCAGTTAATTCTCAGAGCCCTCTGAAGTAGAACTAATTTCACTCCAATTTTGTAGATGAGGAAATGGAGCCTATTGAAGTTAAGTAATTTGCTTTAGGTCTTACATGAGGTAGAAAAGTTGATACCCAGGCCTGGCTGACTCCAAAACCAATGCTGCTAAACATTCTTCTCAACTGCCTTCCTGGTTCAGAAAATTCATTAAAATCTCAGTAAATTATCCAAATCCTTAATTAACTGATTTCTCCCTCAACATACACCTAAAAAGGTGGAAGATAGTAGGAAAGCAATTTGATAACAGGTAATTGTCTAGCAAGTCAGTTCAGATCAAGAAGGATTAAGCCCGGAGAAGGAGAACAAGTGGAAACACGCAGGCCTGTCCAGGAACCTTGGAAGCCAAAGACAATGTAAGCAAAGGTAAGGGGGCAACCAAAACCCCAGAACAAAGGAATCTCCATGGGCTAAATTAACATAAGTGACCTAGGAACCTGAGCAGGGGCAGGCATCGGCCAAGTTCAGAGTGCATCGTGGACAGGCAAGTCCACGGTCTGGGAAGGGCATTGCAAACAGTTTCGGCCCACCCTGAAGCTTCCAATAAGGCAGATCAGAGAACACAGTCAAACAGTTCAATGAATCTTTCTGGGCTTTGTCACGGGCAGGGCACCGATCCAGAGGTGGGTGCCAAGAGGAAGGCTGGGTAGGATCCCCGCCTGCCAAGAGAGTGTGGTTGGGTGGCTCAATCAGCCCTGAGGCTTCTCCACTGACGGATGACCCAGTGGGATTAGCCTGTCCCCTGTTGCCTCCTCTATGCTTCAACCACATCAAGGTGCTCTCTATTCCCTCCACCAAGGGGGCCTTTTCCTACCTTGTCAGCCTGGAAAACTCCTGCTCATTCTCTACGCCCACCTTTAGGGCTCCCCTCTTAAGGGCTTACCTTTCTGCCTGTTTAGCTTCGGCAGTGGCATCCAGCCTCCTCCTCTTACCCTGCACTGTGAGGTTGTCTGCTCTCCCATTAGATAGTGGGGATCCCAAAGCAGGGCCTGTTGCTGTTTTGCCCAGAGCCTGACATTTATTCACTGCCCATATAGACCAGGCCTGGGTTAGGTGCTCACACGTACAATCGACGTAATTTCCACCCATGGTACAAGTGAGGAGACTAAGGCTCAGAGAGGTTAAGAAACCTGACCAAAGACACAAGTCTGTTTGACTCTTCCCACTAAATGTCCCTAACTCACTCATACTGAGCATTCAACAAGTATGTGCTGGGAGATTGAATGGATGGCTGCAAGAAAGTGGCTGCATTTGACAGGAGAGGGGAGCAAAGGGGTGGCTGTTAGACACAGGTCCTGAAACATGCTCTTTGGAAGTGGAGATTTATGTTTTAGCTCTCTCCAAAATAACAAGATATATCTTTTAACATTGGAGAATTATTGTGCCCCACTTTTCTTTGTCCTTGCCACTGGCTATGTCCTTTCCTGTTCATAATTCAGTAGCTTGAAAAGATCCTTCAGAGAGTCCCTTTTCCAAGCCATTGTCTGATTTGCATCTTTGAAAGACCATTCCATTACTCTCTGCTGCTATGGCTATTGGGTGCATGAGCCCACTGGCCTCCTCTGGGGTGGTATTTGACAAAGCCTGGCTGATATCACCTTCCTGAGATTCCCTGGGTGTTTAGTACTACTCTCACTTGCCTTTTCTCCAGGACACCTTCTCTCTGCTAGCCAGTCTTTCTCCTTAGAGGCCTCTGACCAGCTGGCCTGGTCATCTGCCACTAATCATGGGGTATGCATATTATAACCTTGATTATTTTGGAGGATAAGGCACTTAAATCACTGCTCATTGGGTGGAATTTCCCTTCATCATTCTTAGGATCACCCACTTTTGAGCATGGCTGGGATATGTTTTATGTTTGCATTCATGCAAACAAAGTTTGACGTTTCCCCTCTTCTGTTAACTGATGATAAGGGACTCCCACCCTTGAGATGGTGGTAGGTGGGTGTGGAGAGGCAGAACTGTACTCGTATGCTTTTTTCCATCCCATGTGAATGCAGATTGCTTTTGGTCCTCCTTTCTGAACAAGATGGAAGAAGAAGGAACTCCCCTATAAGCAGCTGTAAACCACATTCCTGAAACCATGTTGATTTGCTCTGAGAAAGATACTACACCTGGCATACAAACTGTAAATGGGCTGCCACTTGGTCCAGTTGCAGTAGTCCACCATCATCCATCAGGAGCTGTCTGGTTTACATAAGGGCTGGACTGGTGAACCAAATCAGGTTATAATGGAGACATTCACCCCAGCATCTTTGTGGGTGTTAAGGTGACACTAATCTCTGCCATTTCTTCTGGGTTGTGATACAACTTGGCTTATCATTGGGGCAGTGTTTGTGTGTGTGTGTGTGTGTGTGTGTGTGTGTGTGTGTGTGTGTGTTAGTGGCTTCCAGTTGGCTTTCTGACATAGAGCAAAAAACAAAGGTCAGTATTCTGTTCACTATCTAGTAAGTTCATTCTAATTGTACAGCTGGGGCCCAGTGAAGTGACCACTGGGGGAAGAGATCCAAGAACCTCGTGGACCTAATTTTGGTCCATTTATTACCTGAGCTCAAATATCTTATTTTAACAGGGGGACTGAGAGGATGTTTTGGGTCCTCAAATTTCAAAGTCCATTCATGTCCTGTTGTCTAACACTTTTGGAAGTTTTGCGTATCCCATCTTCCCCAGTGAAGAGCTAACTAAGTAATCATCACAGGCCCAGTGGAGAAGGACTAGGGGGAAGTCATTATAATACATATTCTTGCTGGGGTGTTGCAGCATTCTTCCTCCTGAGACACAGCCTCTCCTTCAGCCAAAGGATCTCATATGGAAACTGGCTTTCCTCATTTGGAAGCTGGGTAAGGGATTTTGACTTTTATTAGTTTTATTAGTTGCTACTCTAAGCCTCCTAATTATCCAGCCTTGACTTTAAAAAATATGTATATGGGGGTGCTCAGGTAGTTCAGTGGTAGAATTCTTGCCTGCCATGCAGGAGACCCAGATTAAATTCCTGACCCATGTACTACTCCACTCCCCCTACCCCCCAAAAAAACCAACCTAGGCGGTAGCTGAAGGTGGGGTGGTGTGGAGTGTTGGTTTGAGGACTTACGTAGACTATCTTCTCTGGTATGTCTGCCTCTGGGAGCCTCTTGATGGGTTCTTCCACTCTCTGCTACAGTGCTTCTGACATTCCAGGCTTGTTCCTTGCTATGATATTTGTTTTAGTTTCTTTGGTTGCTCAGGTAAATACTATGCAATGGATTACCTTAAACAATGGAAATGTATTAGCTCATGATTTTGAGGCTATGAAAAGTCCAAATTAAAGCATCATCAAAACAATACTTTCTTTCCAAAGACTGACATTCTGGGGCTGGCTGCTGGTGATCCTTGGTCCTAGGCTCTCTGTCACATGGCAATGCATATGGTGGCATCTTCTGGCTTCTCCTTTCTCATCTGGGTTCTTTTAGCTTCCTGCTTCCAATGGCTTCCTCTTTCTGCATCTGAAGTTCATTCCGCTTATAAAGGACTTCAGCAATATGATTAGGACTCATCCTGAATAAGGTGGGCCACATCTTAACTGGAGTAGCCTTGTCAAAATGTCCTACTTGCAAAGGGTTCACATCCATGTGAATGGACTAAGTTTAAGAACTTGTTTTTCTGGGGTGCACAACTCCAAACCACCACAGTGTTTAAGTCTATGTTAGAGGAAATTGCTCCCATTTCAATAAACCCTCCCTTTTCTAACTATATGCTCCACCACTTTTGACTGAGAACCCCAGGATCCAGCCCCCTAGACACTCTCTTGGCTGTTACAGGAACAAGTTGGCTATGTCCTCCAGCTCTTTCAGCATATATGCAGATTAGTGACTGAAAGAAACAACCATTTTATTATATCTCACAGTTTCTTTGGTTAGTAATGCAGACAGGACTGAGCCAGTGATTCTGTTATTCTATACACCATCAGTAGCAGTAACTCAGCTGGACAGCAGGCTGGTCTGGAGGGTCTAAGACAGTTCCATTCATGTGTCTGGTATGTTGACAGGTGTACTGGTTTGAAGCTATCATGTACCCAAGAAAAGCCATGCTTTACTCTTGATTCAATCTTATGGGGCCAGACCTATTGCTTTGGGTTTAAACTTTTGATTGGATTGTTTCCATGGAAATGTGACATGCCCAGTTGTGGGTGCATTACTTTCATGGAGGTGTGAAACAAGCAGTTGTGGGTGGGAAATTATGATTAGATGGAAATATGACTCTGCCCATTCAAGGTGGTTCTTTAGTTTACTGGTGTCCTTTAAAAGAAGAAACATTTTAGAGAAACCTGAGTGGCAGATGTTTAGAGATAAGTGACAGAGCCAACAGAACCAACACGAGACCCAGCGTTTGGAATGCAGAGCCCAGCAGATGTTGCTATTTGCCTTCCCACGAGATGCTAAGCAAGCCAGAACATGGGGAGAGCCAAGGAAATCCAAGAGATGAAACAAAGCCCCGGAGAACCCAAGTGAGGAACTCCCACAGGCAATAGAGGCTGAAAGCAGTGGAGCCTGAGAGCAAGGGACCAGCTGCCTTCCCAGCTGCCAGAGGTGTTCCAGATGGCATCAGCCTTTCTTGAGTGAAGGTAGCCTCTTGTTGGTGCCTTAAATTGGGACATTTTCATGGCCTTAGAACTAAGAACTAAAAACTTGTAACATACTAAATTCCCTTCATAAAGCTGTTCCATTTCTGGTGTATTGCATTCCAGTACCTTTAGCAAGCCAATACAACTTGGTCAACTGTGAGTCCACCCCTGCTCTCTCTTGTGTGGTGGTTTCAAGATCATCAGACTCCTTATACAGCTGCTTGGGGCTTCCAGAGAGAGTGTTCTAAAGATCCAGACAGAAGTCTGAGGTTGTCTGTTCTGCCACATTCTTATTGATCAACAGTCACTAAGACCAGCCTGAGAAGATATCAGACTTCAGCTCTTAATGGGAAAAGTGGCAGAGATTTTCCCACCATCTTTAATCTACTACAACCTACCACACTTACTTAGCCAACCAATATGGACTTACCTGGCTAAGTGATATTTTGACCTGACCCTTATTACTGATCTGTTGGCCAGGAAGATATAAGGAGTACATTTCCAGGGAGATGCATATTGTCTTGCAAGGCTGAGGCTTCTGCATCAACTTTAAGCAACTTGGAGCTCCAAGTAGGCCTGGAGACTTCAGAGAAACAGGAGGATTCAGAATCTCCCAGGTAACCACATTGCAATCTCAGAGTCCCCTTCTTCCCATTTAAGTCATCAACTTTGACACATCAGACTCGCCAGAGTTGAACTTTCAACTTCTTCTGGAGTCTGTTGACTTTAACAATTAATTCCTGCCCCTGATCCTTGGCCTTTTCTGCCCTCCGGCAGGGGATGAAAGTCTCTTTACATGTTGCCATGGAGGCCCATTTGGTTTAAAAGGTGG
>PVIY010028239.1:0-24039 GCA_004026745.1 Myrmecophaga tridactyla
GCTAGAGGGGAGGGCCACCAGTAGGGCTGGAAGTCCCGAAGACCAGCCTGGAGGATGCACCAACAGCAAAACGGAATCAGAGAGCAAGACCGACCTGGCCGGGGACAGACGGGGAGAGATTTAGGGCATCCCTGTCCTCACCCCAGATGGCCCAGCGCGGGCTGTGGACGCGGGGCCCCTGCCGCGGCAGACGGGCCCCCACGCAAGCCCCCTGAGCCCGCGCGCGCCTCCTAGGGGCAGGCGGGGAGCGGGCGGCGCCGCGGGGCGGGCGGGGGGAGCGCGGGGCGCGCGGGGCGCGCGGGGCGCGGCGGCGGGCAGGAGGCGGGGGGCTCGCCGAGCGCGCCGCCCAGACGCTCCCCCTCGACAGGTAAGCGATTGGATTAAGAGGCCTGTCTGACAGGGTGTCCGTTCAGCCGCGGAGGCTAATCAACTTCCCCATCCTGTCTGCTAATAAATCCCGCTCCGGGGACCGCTCTGCCTGATGATCTCTCCTCGGGGACCGCCGCAGACTTCTCCCGGAGAACACTCCCGCAGTCTATTAAGGAGGCCGCCTCGCGCCTGTCAGGTCCTCAGTCCCGGGGAGTCTCGGGAGGTGCCCATCACCCAGGTGCGCCCGTTCCAGAGGCGAGCCCGCCGGGGCCTCGCGGCAGCCGGGGACGCCAGCCATTGTTCTGCCCGGAGGCCGCCGCCGCGGGGGCTGACAGCCCGGCCTGGGGTCCCCGCTCCCGAGCCGTCTGCACCCGCCTCCGGGGGCGGCCTCCGAGCAGCGGCCTCCGGACCCCCGCACGTGGCCACTGCGAGCCGCCGCGGGCTCCTGGAGGGCCCCGCGTGCATAAATCAGGAGGCGGCAATGGCTGGATCTATACTTATCTGTAGAGAAGATGTATACATAAATTAAAGGCTTTAATTATTTTCTTCGATTGGCTGCAGCTCAAGAGAGGTAGTGGAAAGCTGTCGGGGCAGGCCTGACTCTCTCCAGAAGCAGCTCAGCTCCAGTTTTCCCTGTGATTTTTTTTTCCCTTTCTCCAGCCTCCCCAGGCACCAGAGGTGGGCAAAGAAACAATTTCCTTTGTTGCTCAAGATAAAAAGTACATGCCTTTTGACTTGAAGGCCCAGCTGCTACCAAAATAGGTTGCCCCCTCCCCACCCCAGCGCACACAAGCTGCAGCCACCAGCTTTCTTTTCTGTGAACAGTGTCTGTGGGAAGAGTTCAATCCCACATTTTCATCAGATCTGGGAGAACCTCCAAGGGCGTTATTAAATATGTGAAATACGCCAGAAATATTCAAGCAATCCCCATCTGGCCCTGGGAGGGAGGAAGAAAGGACTGGGAAAGTAATAAAGTGTGTTTATTTTTTAATCTAGATGACATGTTTTACATCATTAAAAAGGACAATTATTTTTAAAATTCAGCCTGCACGCTTGGGCGGTTTGTGAGGTCTGCTGCCACACACTCCATCCCAGCCTCCCTCCCTCCACAGCCGGGCCGAGGTCCACCCTTCAGGCCAAGTCGCATTTTTAAACATTCAAAGCCACTGAGGCAGTCTTGAGTCCTTTAAAAGGCCCTTATCCTTGAGGAGCAGAAAGGGCAAGGGCCGTCTTTTACTGACGCACCTTTCTCAGCAAAAGGGGGTCTCTAATATCGAGGCTCAGAGGATCCTAAATTCAGGCAAGGAGTTTCAAGACGAGACAGAAGTTGGACAGGGTTCAAAATGCACCAGCCTTTTTCAAACCACTGACGTCTTGCCGATTGCTCCCCAGGGCAGATCTCACCCACCTCTGCACTGCTGTGGGTCCAGGGAAGCGGCTGGGCCCTTTTGCACCATCCTCTGAGGCTGAGCCCAGGCCTTTTTCCAGGACACCCCCAGCCGGCTCCTTCCACAGCTCCTCACCCTCGCCCCTTCACTTATATTGGTCTCCTTTGGTCACACCCCAGGATGTCAATTTATTAAAATGTGGGTGTGCTTGAAAGCATGCATCCATTGTGACCCAGCAAGTAGATTTCTGGGAATTCAATCCAAGGAAGTCGTTGAAAAAAAATTACATGAAGATTAGTCTCAATGATATTCATCACAGCACTATTTATATTAGGTTGAATCTCCTGTATGTCAAAACAGTCAAATGTCAGCCATTTGTTCCATTTAATAATATAAACAACTTAAAAATACTGACGTGTCCAATAACAGAGGATTGATCAAATCCACTTTAGTTTCTATTTGAATACTATGTGGTTGTTGGAAATGATGTCATAGTATATTTAGTAGCACAAAAAGACTTTTAGGATATATTAAATGAAAAATAGCACATAGAGTCTGATCCTTTTTCCATAAAAATGAAAAGTACATATACAGAGATAAGGATAGTCCCCAAGATGTGGAGAAAGGTTTTCCCTTGAGAGTGGGATTGTGCACAATTTTTATTTTCTTCTTTTTGTGTCTCTGTATTTTCTGATTTTTATAACAAACACGAATTATTCTTGTAATAATAAAAGTAAGCAATCGAGTTTTTTTTTTTAAAGTCATAATAAGATACAGTGTGGGGCCCAGAGCTGAATCTGAGATGTCGCCCAAGGCTGCAAGAGAGGAGGCGCCCCCACCCTCACTGGAGCACACGCCTCTGCCCTTTGGAGGCCGAGGGGGCGGGAGCAGGAGCCGGGGCAGGGGCTGTGGCCAAGGGTGAAGGCGAATTGCTCTGTTGGGCCCCGTGATCTGGGCAGCTGTCATACCATGGAGCTCCCATGCGGCACGGGGCTGGCCTCAGAACAGAAGCACAAGGCCTGGGAAGCGCATGCAGAAGGAGTGTTTCTCCTTGAGGAAGCTCTGGAATTCTAGCACCCGAGAGCATCTCCGCAGAGGGCAGAGCGGGTAAACCAAGGCTCTGCCATTAACTCCTGGAGCCTCTCGGTCCTGCGTCTTATGTGGCCAAATAACGTGAGGGTCCTTCACTGGAGGTGTTTTCCTTATAACTTTTTTTCTTCTCTCACTCAAATCTCACTATAGAAGCATAGGCTGTTTCAGTAGAATAGAGAGCAGCAAAAAAGAACAAGAATCAAAAACAAAATATAAGACTCAAGGACTAGGTACGATACATCATCTGTCAGTCCGTTTTCGTTTTTGTTTTTTCCACCTACAGTCTCTGGGTTGGTGAAGAGAGCAGGGTTAGAGGTTAGAGAGTATTGTGTCCAGCCCCCTGCCTGGATAGGTGGGGAAACCGAGGCCAAGGGCAGCAGGGAGATGCTTCTGGTCCCATGCAAACCCGCGACAGGGCCAGGTTTGGGACCCTGGGCTTCTGCTCCCACTTCAGGTTCTCTGCACCCACAGGCACGTTCCGAGGCCACGGGAGCACAGCCAGAGCGGGGTGGGTGGAACGGCACGGCACAGCCACCCCTGGAGCATGTGGCTGGGAGGGGGCACGACCCCCCAGGCCAGGCTGTTCCCAGAGTCCAGCCCCTGGCCCGGGGCCGTCCAGGTGCGTGTGTGCACGCTCAGCCAGTCCGTCTCCACCGTGGCGTCCTGCTACTCGCCGCACTCCCTGTCCCCGCACACGTCAGCTCTAGTCTCCCACTCAGCCTTCCAGGACCTGATTTATCAGAATGGAGGGCACGCTCTTAAAGGGTCACAGCCCACCGCGGATCTCTGGCTCCTTTAGCAGTAAGTGGCAGAACATATTTTCCGCGCTAACACTACTGTATGTTACAGGATAGATTATTTTAAGAATCAAGACTAAATTGAAACAAGGCAGGCTTGATTTTTTTTTACCCCAGAACTATAGGAGTGGGTCATCTATCAGCGTAACTCAGTGGGAAAAGTACTGGAGAGAGGCTTCAGAGCCCGAGGCTGAAGTTTCAGTTTTGCTGCATATTTGACCTTGGGCAAGTCACTTATCCTCACTGAACCTCAGCTTCCTCATCGATAAAACGGGGCCCATAATCTCCTGTCCTGGTACAGGGCATGATCTTGCAATTCTATCAGGGAAACACAAACCCACTGATGGGGAAAATGAACAAAGGACATTTACCAGGCAACATACACACACACACACTGGGGAAAAAATGGTCAAAAATCACGCTTAAGTTTAGAAATGCAGACTAAACCAGTAAGAGGCCATTCCTGGTTATCAAATGGACAAAGATTAAAAAGTGATAAAAGCCAACGCTGTGACTGTGGGGAGATAATATTTTTCTCAAGCACTGTTGCTGAGGCTATAAATTAGAACAACCTATTTAGAGGGCAAATTTGGCTGTTAAAATGAACTTACCCTTTGACAGCGCAACTCCATTCCTAGGAATTTGTCCTGAGGAAGCAATTAACTGCTTAAACAAAGATGTAAGACCTAGGAGGAGCTTTACTGTAGATTCTGTTTATAATAGGGCAAAAAGAAAAAATCTGAATATATCTAGATAATAAAAGATTGATTGAAGTAAGATACAACCATCTGGTGAAATATTATGTAGACAGTTAACATTTAGCTGAAAAAAACCACTAGTGACATAAAAATTGTTCCTTGTTAAGGTTTTTTTAAAAAGCGGATTATAAAACAGTCTGCAGAGTGAAATCTAAGGGGAAAAATCTCCAGGAAGAAATAAGCCAAATTCTTGACAATAGGAAATCACTGGACAATGGAATTGTGAGCAGTTTTTATTTTCTTCTTTTCCTTTATGTGCATCTTCTACATGTCCCACAGTGGCCCTTTCATTTTTAGTTTTAAAATAATGAGCGCTACTTATGATGACAATAACTATTCTCACTATCGCCATGGGGTGAAAGTGAGAACCAAACTGGACCACACAGAAAATCATGATTTCACTGACCTCCCCGAGGCCCCTCTCCTGGGGCAGACGTGACCACTCCCTTCTGTGGGTCCCCAACCGCTTGCTGTGTCTCTCTCCCAGCTCTGACTATGCGCTGCCTTCTCTTATACTATTTATATACCCATCTCCCCTGGTGGCCTGAGAGGGCGTGAAAGAAGAGGACCAGGCATGTCTTGCCTTCATCACCCAGCCAGGTCATTCCAGAAGCACTGTCCAGTGAATGCTTGTTGAATTAAATTGGATCGCCACCAGCTAGGTTGGACTGCCTAGGATGCCCCATGCTGCCTGCTGGACACCTTCCAGACGGCTCAGTGGCCCTTACATGTCTCAGGCCCAGCAAAGTCCCCATCCACAGCCCCTCACCGCCAGTCCTCCCAGAAGGCTGCACACAGCATGGTGATCCGGTGAAACCTTAACTACAACCCCTTGTCCCTAGGCAGGCTATGCCAAAGCTTTCCTAGACATGAGTTCCTTGGAAGCTTGTAACGATCCATGGCAGAGGTCAAGGTCTTTCAGCCCCATTTTACAGATAAGGAAACAGAGGCTCTGAGAATCAGAATGAATTTCCTATAGCAGAGCCACTGAGAAGGAAAGCCTGTGCTCTCAGACTCACAGCCTGTGCTCTGACCCCATGCTCATAACATGCTCCTGAGCTCAGTGCAACAGAAATCCAGGTCCATATGGATATTCTGAAACCTTCAGACAGTGATGGGTTTGAATCCCTACACTGCCATTGACTGACTAGGTAGCCTTGAGCAAGTCACTTCCCTTCTCTGATCTTCAGTTTATTCATCTGAAAAGTAGTCCTAATAATCTCTGTCTCAGATTGCTGTTGAGGGGATGACATCAGAGAGTGAATTTCCTTGCACAGGGTCTAGTGCAGTGAACGCAATTTCCCTTCCTCATCAGAAGGACCTTTGACCTTTGAGCTGCCTCCAGTCACAGCTGCCAGGTCCAGCCTTGCGCTGTGCTTCTCTTTGGGAATGGCACTGCCTTCAGTGTGCCCTGAGCCCAGCAGGAGTGGCTCAGGAGGCCGATGCAAAATGATGTGTCTTCTTCTCTCCCACCTCCATTCTTCACCCAAGAAAGGGCTTTAAACACCGACCGTAGCTTCTTCACTGGGCTAAAAGGGAGGGTGGAAAGAATGAGAGTAAGGGAATAGACAACTATGTCCCTGACACTGTGGGCATGTCATTTTCTGTAGTAGGGTAAATGATAGCCCCCCAAATCAGATCTTAAACCCCAGCAAAATAACCCTTATGTAAATGTTACCTTATATGGCAAAATAACCCTTGTTATTTTGATTAAGGATCTTGAGATGGAGAGATTACCCTGTAATATCTGGGAGGACCCTAAATGCAAACACGTGTCCTTATAAGACAGAGGCATAGGCAGATTTGACACAGACAGAGAGGAGGAGGTAGTGTGACCACATAGGCAGATAGAGAAGGGATGCAGCCACAAGCCAAAGAAGGCTGGCAGTGACCTGAAGCTGAACGAGGTAAGGAGCAGATTTTCCCCGAAAACCTCTGGAGGGAGCCTGGCCCTACTGACACCTTCATTTCAGGCCAGTGAAACTGATTTCAGACTTCTGGTTTCCAGAATAGTGAGTGAAGAGAATCCTGTCCTGGTAAGCCACCAAGTGTGTGGGAATGTGTTACAGCAGCCATGGGATACTAACACACACTTACCCTCTTTGGGACCCTGTGGAAGTTCCGTGACCCCCTGCTTCCAAGCCAAAACGACTAAACAAACCTTCCTCTTAAATCATGAAAAAAGTGACCGACCTCTGGGTTGTGGCCTGCAGTCTTTTAACATCAAATGTCCTCCTTCTCAACACCAGAGGGCCTGTAAGAGCCCTCAGAGGTCCTCGACATCAGGAATTCTCAGACGTGCTCCACCAGCCCCAGGGCCCCACGACGGGCACCAATGAGCTTTCACTCTTTCACATTTAGGGTGCTGTGTTTACTTTTTTTTTTTTCACATGGGCAGGCACCGGGCAATGAACCCGGGTCTCTGGCATGGCAGGCGAGAACTCTGCATGCTGTGCTACTATGGCCCACCCACTATATTTACTTTTATTTGAGGAAAAAGGGTCCTGATTTTTTTTTTAACTTGAAAAAAAAATTTAGGCACAGCCTTTAAAAATGTAATTGCAGGAAATTAATCAGCAGCAGAAATTGTAAAAAACACTGGTCTAGTCCAATGCCTTCCTTTACAGACAGAGGAACCAGAGTCCAGAGAGGGGAAGAGACTCATCGAAGGTCACACAGCCAGCCAGCAGCCCAGCTGGGCATATGACTCAGGCCTTCCAACCCCTCCCACCTGGACACGCACATGCGCACACACGCATACACACAGTTTATAAGATTCCTAGTACTCTTTGGTTTACTAACTCTCATCCTCAGGAATTGCCATCTATTTGGGTTCTTTATCCAAACAAATGAAAATTAAGGGCTTGAAAGCCCATCAAAAGTCAAATCATGAGCCATCCACAGCGTTTTCTCTGTGCCTCGCTTCCTGCTCTGTATAGTAGCAACCAATGGCCAGTCCTTCTCAAGGACAGGAATGGAGTCTCCTGGTCACAGTGTCCACAGTCCCTAACACAGCTCTGGCACAAACGAGGCATTTAGGAAAAACACTTGCTGAATAAATTAATGAAATCAGACATTTGGAATCACAGCCAAAAGAATATAATTTTAAGAAATGAAAAAGCAACCAGATGAATTGGAACCATGATGGGATTTCTCAACCTGCAGCAGCTTGCTGATTTCACAGCAGGCGACTGGCTTGCTGTGTGAGGCCAGCAAGTTTCCAGGGGTTCTCCAACCACCCGCCAGCAGGGGGCAGGGTGGTTTCATGGATGGAGCCCCAGAGAGTTGCACTCACCCAGCAAGCAGCCAGCCAGAATCAGATGCTTCCCATTGGCAAGGACTCTGAGAAAATATCTAATCCAACTCCTCGTTGTCCAGATGGAGAAACTGAGCCCCAGATAGGGGAAGGGGGCTGTCCTAGCTGACACAGAGATTTGGGGCTCAGAACTCCAGACTCCACTTCCCGGGCCAATCCACGTGCCACCTGCAGGGGTCACCCTCCCTGAGACCAATCCTTAATGAACCCAGGATGACAGAGCTTATCGACCCAATATGATTTCATTTTATATACATAATGTACCTGCCGTTTGACCTAATGATGCCACTTCCTGAAATGCACTCCAGATAAGCCCAAGGATGTTCATTGTGGTGTTGTTTATGAGAGAGAAAACTTAGAAACAACCTAAATTCCAACAAGAGACTGGTTTAATCAATAATGACCTATCTGTTGTACATTCATTAAAGATAAAGCTTAGAATATTTATAAAGAAAATGTTCATGCTGGAAAAATGGGGAAATGACACATTTCGTATGTGCCTGATGTTGTAAACATATACATATGTCCATACAGCAATATATGACGTTACCCTCAGACCCAGGCGAGTGAAACCCCCACCCTGGGTCCTACGATTTAGAGGCATTTCATAAACACACACACACACAGTCATTACAGAAGGCATGCACGCTTCTGTTACTCGGAATCGGGTGCTCAGTGCTGCATAGCAACAACCCCCAAACATCAACTCGGAACTAACATCATTCAAACCCCAGGAAATGTCTCTCCGTCTCCTGCCCTCTGTCTTTGAAACAAAAGGGGCAATCCTTAACACCACGGCGCGGCGCGTAATGTGCCGCAGCTGACATCGGAGACCAGCGTTGCTTCTGACTGCAGTGAACGTGCCTAAGTAAGAGAGAGAGAAAAAAAGATTAATTTGTCAAATATTAGCTCTCAGATAGCATGAAATGCAATATTTTCTTGCATAACGAAGTATCATCTCCCAGTAGGGCCAAGTGTCCATTTTCTTGCTTTCCTTCCTGTTTTAATTCATGATTCTGGAGGTCCTCACTAATTAGCACGATATTTGCAACAGCTGCACCTTAGCAGCTGAGGACTACCATGCAATAATAAACAATTCATCTTACTCTTAAATTTATATACATTGAGGTCTAGACATAATATGCATGAAGCACAATACCGATTCTTTATCTTGACAACTGGATGGACTCTGGCCATTGAAATAGCATAACGTTTTGTATTTTTAATATTTAATTTGATTTAACTGAAGGTTTAAAAATTAAATTAAAATGTTCAGCTTTATTTAAATAAGTTTTATTTCAATATTTTATATATACTAATTATAATTTGAATTTTGTCTTTTCATCTTAATTTTGAAATTTAGAAGAAAAATAACTCTTTTAGAAAAGTGATTTAAATGCTAACTGTTTAAACGTGTGGGAAATGGCCTCCAGTTGTATTCTCGCCCCGGACCCCTCAAATGAAAGGGGTGGGTGTGGGATTAGAAAAAGATGCCAAGAGAAAAGACACCAGAATTTTTAGGATCTAACTCTAGACTGTGAGATTGCCGTGATTTTTATTTTCTTCTTTGTTTTTGTTTGTATTTTTCCAGATTTTCTGCAATGAAAAAAAAAGTACATACCCAGTTAGGATAAAAAAAACAACAACTGTAAATGTTTATCTTCAAGCATTGTATCATCACCAGGTCAGCTCTCCTGCTGCCACCCCACCCCAGCAAGATTTTCTACCCTAAACCAGGGTCCTGGGGCAGGTTTCCAAAACTGACTCTGCACGGACACAGCCAGCCCGGCCCGCCAGCGGTGCCCCCGGGGGCAGCTTCTCCCGCCGTCCACACCCAGCACCCTCCCTCCGCAGCTGGCCCTGTCAGCTCCTGCGGCCCGACACTGCCCCCTGAATGCCTCGTGGGCCGCACCCCCTGCGGACCACATTCCCAGGCCCGGCTACTCCCTGAGCATTCACTCAGGACTACTTACTTCTGGGCACTTGCCGTGAACTGGCTGCCCTCCCTGGAGTTTGTGCTGACGGCACCTCCCCCATGACGGGCGGGGCACCCACAACTTGCTGTGCAGGGCCCTCCGTGGAAGATGAGCCAAACTGCCGCGGGGGGCTGGGGCGCGGGGGGCTGGGCTGGCTCCCCGGCAAACGGAGTTTCCCGGTAAAAGGAAAACCACGCTTCTTCAGAGGACACAGCAGTGGAAGCAGAGCGAGGGAGAAGGCAGATGCAATCACTGCTTCCCAGTCAGTCCTGGTGAAGCTCTCTGACACCGAAGCTTCTCCCCACCCCACCCGCAAGCACCAGCCCCACCGGTTCTGTCAGAAGGAAAGGGGGCTCAGACCCCCCTTGTCTGATACTTCACTTCTAGCAGGTAGGAAGCTTGTCCTGAAACTGGGGGAGGGGGTTCTGCCATCCTGTAACTTATAGGGACTCTGAATGTTAGACCCAGGAGGGCCTCAGAGCTAGAACCAAGCCCTCGTTTTGTCTTTTTTTTTTTTTTTAACATTTTTTAAATTGTGAAATATAACATATATACAAGAAAAGCAATACATTTCAAAGTACACGGTAACAAGTAGTTATAGAACAGATTTCAGAGTTTGGTATGGGTTACGGTTCCACAATTTCAGGTTTTTCCTTTTATCTTCTCCAAGACACTGAAGACTAAAAGAAATATCAGTATAATGATTCTGCAGTCATATTCATTTGTTAAATCCTATCTTCTCTGTTATAACTCCTCCTCCTCTGGTCCTTCTCCCAATCTTTAGGGGTATTTGGGCTATGCTTAGTCTAACTTTTTTTTTTTTCCATTCTAACTTCTTAATATTGGCAGCAGCTGTTGATAATATGGGATGGGGGATGGAACTAGTTGATGTTCTGGAGAGACTGCCCCCTCTGGGTGTCAGGACATATCTAGCCTAGAAACCATCTGAAGGTTGTAGGTTTCTGGAAAGTAATCATAGTGCATGGAACCTTTGTAGGATCTCAGCTAGAATCCTAGGTGTTCTTTAGGGTTGTCAGGAATGGTTTTGGTTGGGTTTGGCAAACCATGATAAGTAGCAATATCTAGCCGAAGCTTGTGTAAGAGTAGCCTCTCCATTCTACTTGAACTCTCTCAGTCAAGCCTTCTTTTTACACTCAGGGCTCAGAGAGTTCCATGCACTAGCCCGAGGTTACCCAGCAATCATACCCCAATTGGAACCCAAGACGTTTCTCCTTCCAGTCCACCGCACAGCTTGAAACTTTCCCTCCCAGGGTGACGTTTTAATTTGTAGGATGATACCTGCCCCCGTCTTCAAGGGCACATACTTAACACTTGAGGATTTCTTAGAAAATTATCTCCACCCAAAAGCTTGCAGTCAATAAAGCTGCAAAGTCAATAAAAGTGGAGATTCTGATGGCCACATTTACTACTGTGTCCTCAGCAGTCCCCCAGAGCTGCCCCTGGCTCACTGACTCTGAGGCAGGTATTTCCCCCCATTTTAACGTCTCTGAAATGAGGATATAAAAGTTGCAACCAATCTCAGGTCAAAGTTTCATTGGCAGAATTTTTTTCCTTAGTCATAGATAAATCATGTTGCATCATACAATGGATGATATCTTTTATTCAGTGGAATACAATAAAATATGGTAATAATGCCCCCCAAAATATTTGTTGAATGAATAAAAGTATCAAGAACCATGCTAAGGTTCTACATGTATCATCTCATTTACTCTACTCCAAAACCCTCCTGCAAGGGAAGCATTATTATTCCCCATTTATAGATAAGAAAACTAAGACCTAAGTGTCTTAAACACTTGCCCAAGATCACACAGCCACTAATGGTGGAGCCAGACTCATCATCCAACTGTAGTCGGCCAGAGCCTGCTGCAACCACTTAGTTCTCCAGCCTTCCCAGGAGAATTGCAGTTCCCTTGTCACCAGGTAGACTGACCAACCATTCCTGTTTGCCTGGGTCTGAGGGTTTTCCCAAAACATGGGACTTTCAGTGCTGAAAGTAGGAAAGCCCCTGACAAACCAGGGCGTTGGTCACCAATCACTAATCCGAGTCCTCCATTTCCCCCCAGTCCCACCCTCTCTGCCTGGTGCCTCCACACCTCCACCTCCTCCAGAGTCTGCACCAAACACATCTCCCAAGGCTTGACAGGGATTCCATTCCCAGGGCTTGAGTCCCTCAAAAGGAGCCGCGGCCCCTCCACTCTGCAGTGCCAGGAAAGCCGCCAAGATCCCTTCTTCCCCGGGCATCTGCCACTGCCTGGTGCCGGTTCCAGATGTTCACTGGACCTGCTGGGCTGTTCCTGCAGCTGATGGCACATCTGGCTGGGTTCTCACAGCTTCACTGAAATTATATTCCAGGCTATAGCTCCTTAATTCCCGTTTCATGCTGCCCCCTGGATTTGACAAAAAGTTCAATCTGTCCAGGTTCTGGGTTGCTGCTAAGATTAGCACATTCAGACCCTGATGGAAAGAGAGCCTTTCCTATAAGAAGCCTCCAACCTCCCCTGTCTGCACTGCAGGAATCCATCCAGACAAGGCCAGGGTTTGCTCAGAAGGCCAGCTTGCTGCCTCCAGTACTTTCCAGTGGGATCCCCAACCATGCAGATTCCTGGGATCTACCCTCAACCTGATAGATCAATCTCCAGTAAAGGGTACTGGAGCCCAGACATCTGCATCTGAAATAACTCCCAGGTAGTTCTGACAGATGCTAAAGGCTGTGAATCATAACTGTCAGCAGTTTCAGAAAATCTCTTGGCCCATGCCTCAAATTTTGCCTCTCCCCAGATCCTCCTGCAGCCGCGCCCCCATTCAGTGGGGTCTCCAATTCTAGGACCCCAACCACTGGGGCCACCGCAGCCCAGCTCCTTCCTCCTGGGCCTGCCCCTGCGGTCCCAAGGTTGGACAGGAGGCTCCCACTCAGGGTGGTGGCTATGGGCCCTGGCAGACCTGCAGTCACAGGACACGCGCTCACAGGGGCAGCTATTCGGAGAGGAAGACTTGCCGCACACAGGCGCCTGCCCCGTCCCTCACCCACCAGCTTCACCATGCACCGGCTTCCCCATCCTCTCTGCCCCGGCAGCACTGGCCTGGCATTTGCTCACAGAGCCCAGCGCCTCTCTGCCTACAGCACTCTCTCCTCTCTTCTTCTGGCAAAGCCCCAAGTGACTCTGAAGGACACCGCAGGCTCCTTCATAGTCCTTGTAGAGTTTATGTGCATTTGAATGATTGAGTGAAACCCTACTGCCTAGTACAGATCACATTGCAGGAACCCACTGAACAATTGAATAAATAAATACAGGAATAAATCCCCACACAGTCCTATGAAGGCAGAACTATAATTATCCCCATTCTTACAGCTGGGGGTAGGTAGGGCTGAGACACAAGGTTAAGATATTCATCCACATTGCCCAGCTACTAATTGTCAGAACAGAACTGGAGCCCATCCTGCAGGCCCCAGAACCCCTGGGCTCTTCTTTACTTTGCTATTCCACCTCGGGGGGTGCTCGGGAGCAAGCAGATGGGGTGCTAGTTTGGCAGCTGGCTTGCCATCTGTCCTTGGGCTGGACAATGCCTTAATTTCAAAAATCTCTCTCTTGTTTTTGCTCCTAGCCTTCCAGCTCTGCTTCTCTTTTCTTCTTGTCTCCCCACCCTCTCTTCTCAGACCTCCCCTTCCCACTGTGTCTGCAACCTGATAGAGTCACAGAGACTAAGAGGGTTCTTGATGGGGAGCTTCTCAGAAGGAAGGTGGAGTCATGCTGGGAACAGAAAAAAACACAACAGCTGGTCCAGGTGACTCACTAGCCCAGATGAGTTAGGGAAACAGAGGTAAATAAGCATCTAAAGAACTGGTGCTTTTTCCTTTTAAAATCTATCTTCAGGGGCTGCAAGCGTAGTTCAGTGGTAGAATTATTGCATGCCATGTGGGAGACCCGGGTTCTATTCCTGGGCCATGCACTTCCCAAATGAGCAAACAAACAAATAAAAAAACACAAAAAACAAACAGTAATTCAACAAATGGTGCTGCAATAAGGGGATACCCACATGGGGAAAGAATGGAATGTGGCCCCCTCCATACAGCATACAAAAAAAAATCCATCTTCAATATGAAAGAAATATAAATTAAGAAAAAAAAAAATAAAGGCCAGCTCCTAAAGATGAAGAAAAGGGGTATTTGGAAAATCTGGAGAAACAGATATAATAATGATCACTGGAAACTGACTTCCATCCTTTATAGCAAATCCTGATGCATCCTGAAGTGTAAACAGATTTGAACAATAAACTTATTGAACCATATACAATTAGTTCTGGAGAAAAATGGATGAGCGGTTGGTTAGACAAACCGAAGAGGTGTGAATGATTCTTAACACTCTGATCTGGCAAAATAGTCCTTGGAAATTAATGGAACAAAAAATTATACCGGGGAAAAGAAGCATCATCAGAAGAAAGCAGTAAACATAGGAACCATGAAATGAAAACGCATTCTTATGAATAAGAGAATTAATGAAATGAATTTAAGAAAAGGTCAGATTGGGGAGAATATAAGATGGGCTACAACTCCACAGAGCCCCTAAGTTCACTGTGGCATTTGCAACACAGGACTCTGGAAACACACAGTCCCTGAGAAGCCACCCATTCCACACCATTTTCCCACAGATGAGAAATGGCAGGTCCAGAAAGAGTAAGTGACTTGCCCAAGGCCACACAGCAAGGTGGGTACCAGTCAAATGCTGCATTAAGGCCCCATCTGCATCAAGGGAGGTCATGATTCCATCTGCTCTGAACTGTGCTTAGTTTTGGATGTCAATCTTTAGAGCGTGCTCACGGTACAGGATGGTCTAGTGGAGTGCCTCAGTAGTCTCCATGCAGAGAGCATGCGTTCTAGAGTTAAGGAGATCTCAGCTCAAATCCTGGCCCTACCACTTCCTAGCTCTGACCCTGCAAATCCCTCCACCTTTCTAAGTCTCAGTCTCATCAAGTAAATGAGATTGACAATGCTTATTTTGTAGAATTAAACAAGACATCTAAGTGCAGCACCTTGTACATAGCAGGAACTCATTGAGTGGTGCTAATAGTAAAAGTATGACCTGAATTCATTGCCTTGAAGTGCTAAAGTTATCCAAAAGGAAAAAAACAAATAAATGGCAATGAAAGGAAACCAAAACATGTCAGCATGAGAGGGCTGACAGAAAGAAATCAGGAATAGATGTGGTCCAAAAGCTTGTTATCTTTCCTAAGACATCGTGCGGCCCAGGATTGCAAACATATATACTCCAGACGATGGGCACTGCCTGGGGAAGTGCTAGCATCTCTTCCCAGCTTGGTTCTCAGATGAGCTTGAGGATTAGAACTGCTCTTCCCCGTGCCATACCCTGGGGATCTTGCGGCAAAACTCCCTCTACAGAACATCCCCCCATAACTGATGGTGCCCACTCTGTGGAGGTGGGGAGGTTCTGTGTGAGACCCCCAAGCTTCTGGGTGTGGTGCAGGCACCAGGTGTAAGAAGGGCCCTGGTGAGAGGGTTCCACGTCCCATCACAGGGGGCACCAGGAAGGCACTGGCCTCCCAGGGATCTCACAAGCTGTCCTGTAGGGGTTGTTTTGGCTGGATTCTGGGATTTCGTAGAGGTCAAATATGGCACTATCTATGGGGGTCCTGGGGTGACTCCATTCAGCAGAACCCATAAGTGTTCCTATTTGCAAGAGAGATGAGGAGATGTCCTGGTTGAGAGCTAACTCTTGTTCTATTCCTGTTAGAAGCCAAAGCATATTTAACTAGAATTGTTTTCACACAATCATACTACCAATAAACTATTAAACCGAGAGCTCTGCACAGTTATGACCTGGCGACTAGCCCAATTTGCAGACCAGACAGGTTCAGACACTCCATGTTTGGACCACATGGCCGCAGCTCTGCAGATCCTCCAGATTAAGCTGCCCATCTTGCCTGAAATTAACTAAACAGCCATGATGGCTCAGTTCAAATCCTGCCACTTTCATGAAAGCTTCTGGAATCCCCCCTTCATGGAATCCTCCTTCCCATGGCTCTTGCAGCAGCATGTTGAGCATTCTGTCTAGAATTTAAGACAACGTTGCTGGTCAAGGGGCTGCAACCAAGGTCAAGAGACCATCTTTTCCTCCATTCCTAATGCCCTTAGCAGCACTAGCTGGGTGCCTGCAGATAACCAGAACTCAGAAGAAGTTTTGGAATTTAATTAAATGAAATAATTGTGAGAAAGGTGGGACTTTGCTAAAAGGATTAAGAGATCAAATTTTCTAACCATTGCTTTAGCATTTTAATATTCTTTATTTTTCTTGGGGAAATCCAAGGTGGCTCATAGCAAGGCAGTTGGACTCAGTGTTCAGTCGTGGACTTGGCTGTTGGCTGGCATCCTGGTTCCAGGGAGCTACTGAGGGGAAGGGAAAGAGGCTTTCTTTGGCAGTGGATGGACACAGAGCCAAACTCCAGCTCCTCCACTTACCACCTTGGGCTTCATTTCCCTCCTCTATAACTAGATAACAATGGTAGTTACCTTGCAGATTTGTTGTAGAACACAATGCGGAACTGTGAAAAGTAAGTACCTGGCTCATAATAGGCCCATAAATACAGCAGCTCCATTCTCCATTCATGTTTTAAATAGACATGAAGGGATAGAAAAGAATTTGGGCTTCAGTGCTAGACTGACCTGGGCTAAGTTTGAAAGTTCCCTTCTCCACATTGACTGTGTGACTTTGGGCGAGTCATTTAATACCTGCTAGTTTCTGTTTTCTATCTATAGAATGGGATTAACAGTACTTACTTTAGGGGACTCAAGGGAGGATTAAATGGGGTTCGTAAAATGCCAACGATATTGCAGCCACTTATTTGTGTCTCACCCAGTGAGACACTTCTTCAGGCTGGGCTGTTTGGATGTAGGGTCCTTGCTGAGAGGGCCTGCTGAGGCCAAGGGACAGAGGATCTGGCCATCCACTCACACCCCTGATCGGGTCAGCATCATGGACAGTTCCATTGTCAACTGGGCTGTGGAGAGACCCCAGATGGAGTTCCCTGTGGGGCATTAAGACTTTCCAGGGCATACCTAGCACACAGGACTTTAAGGGAGTTGATTTCGTGGTTCTCAATGTCCTAGATGGCATCTCTCCTAGAATTGACTTGAAATAGTAACATCTTGCCAGTTTTCCCAGCTTTCTTCCTCTAAACCCCCTTCTTATGGTGCATTGTTCTGTTGAGTTGAAACTTCTTGTATATCAAACAAAGGGACAATTCAACAAATGGTGTTCTTGATGTCTCATTGAAATCAGGGCACTATAACCATCACTCCCAAAATCCAGGGCCCTCACATACGAGTGTGTGAGTTGTCCATACACAGCTCCAAGGGTTGCCATTTTCATCATACTCTGTGTGAATGGCTCTCCCTGGAGTTGGGTAGTGCACAGCCTGTGTAAGGAAGACCCGACCCCATCCATCTCATTAAGATCACTTCCAATACAATTTAACTGTTTGTTTAATAATTCTTTTAAAAAAATTGCAATACATTCATGTTATTTTCACTGAGTTTGTATTACTAATAGTGGAAATGATAAGTCAAGCCAGAAGAAATTTTTTTTTTCTTAGTACTTAGAGGTTTATGGTCACAGGAAATAAAAATTCAATTATATACATCTTTTTGTTGCAGAGAAGTATGATAGGAAAATCAATAAAAGACTTTCAAGCATAAAAATATATTATATGAGGATAAAATTCTGCGGGGGGAAGTGGATTGGAAATACAATTTCCAACTGATAAATAAGAGCTCATTCTTGTAATTTTTAAAAGGATGGTGGCGTGTTATCAAATTGCTATGATATTTGTATTAGATTGGGTACATTTAAAAGAGTGATATGAGTTTTCTTTTCTAACGTCTATATTTATACTACACCAGATATTACATCCTTTGTTTTTGTTTAAAATTACCATAAAATATTCTAGATGTCAACTTTAAAATGTTGAAGAAAAGATATAGATTTTCAAAATTAGTTTAGGAAGCAATGTGAGCAAAAATGACTAACCCCACTGATGTCGTTAACCCCATTTTAGGTAGCAGTTGCCCCAAACCCATAGACACATCCTCTCCAGGGCAGAACATATAATCTCCACCACCCCACCCCACCCCCAGAAGTGTCTGCTTCTTGGTTCCCTTTAGAACAAGCTCAGGCTCAAGCATAATGACACTGCTATTTGGGAAGGATGGGCTTTGGCTACCAAGCCAGGTTTGCCTGTCTCTCTGCTATCATCTTTCTCTTTGCCGTGTGTCTAGTTTGCAAGCTGCTGGAATGTGATATACCAGAAATGGAATGGCTTTTAAAGGGGGGAATTTATGAAGCTGCTAGTTTACAGTTCTAAGGCCATGAAATGTCCCAAATTAAAGCAAGGCTATAGAAATGTCCAATCTAAGGCATCCAGGGAAAGATGCCTTGGTTCAAGTAGGCCGATGACATTCAGGGTTTCTCTCTCAACTGGAAAGTCACGTGGTGAGCATGGCAACGTCTGCTAGCTTCTCTCCAGGCTTCTTGTTTCATGAAGCTCCCCCAGGGGTGTTTTCCTTCTTCATTTCCAAAGGTCTCTGGCTGCATGGGCTCTTGTGGTTCTTGTGGCTAAGCCATGACTCTGAAGTTCTCTCCAAAATGCTTCCTCTTTTAAAGAAGTCCAGTAAACTAATCAAGACCCACGTGGAATGGGTGGAGTCACATCTCCCTCTAATCAAAGGTTAAAACCCACAATTGGGTGCCCATAGATTATCTATGGAGATAATCTAATCAGGTTTCCAAACTACAGTACTGAATAAGGATTAAAAGAAAAGGCTGCTTCCACAATATTGGATCAGGATTAAAGCATGGCTTTTCTAGGCTGCATAATCCTTTCAAACCAGCACACCAGGCTACTTGGGTTTCAGTATATGTGACCTTGGCAAGTGCTTGCCTCCTTCTGAGTCCCAGAAATCTCCCTCAGAAAGATGAAGGGGTTCAACCAGGCCTCTTCCCCACAGAAGCCCTAGGAGACTCATATGGTGGTTTGAGTCTCTGGTTTCTCCCCCAACCACAGACTCCCTCACTGTGTGCCTGACACCATGTCTGGCATGTAATAGACCCATAGTACATATGTCCAACTACAAACAACAACTCTTGGAATTTTACAGTATATAAAGCACTTGCTCCCATCGCTTTAGATCTCGTTAACTTGGGAGAAGTGATCATTCTCTCCATTTGATAAATGAGCAAACTGAGGTTCTTGAATAAATAGTAACTTGCCCAAGTGCACTCAGTAACGGTGGGGCCTAACCTAGGTCTCCTGGGCCCCCAGCCCAGCCAACTTCTTCCTGACCTGTTATATTTTCCTCATGGAGACGTGCCTCTCCCAAACCCTGCTCATCCCTCTTCTGCCTCTTCCTCCCAGAAGCACCTGGGTTGTTTAGCGGGACCACTTATCCCAAACCAGAAGCCCTAACTTCTCAATCCAAAGTAGCGATTCAACCTCTTTCCAGCCCATCACTCAGTTTCATTTTGACCATTGTAGCTCTCACTACTTATTTTTTACTCATTTGCTTACCTTTTATATGCCCCAGTGATTTTCTGTGAGGCAGAACCTACCCCAGGAGGGTGTTTTGGTTGTCACAGTGGTTTGGAGATAGAGGAGGCAGGAATGCTAGTCATCCTGCAAGGCACAGATTGTCCCACAGCCTTTACATTTGTGTTTTATTGCTGTTTGCTTTTTCCTAGAAGGTAAACTGATCATTTTTAAGTTGCATATTCTTTTTTTTAATTTATTTTTTTATTTTTATGAATATATTTCTTTTTTCCTTCCTTCTAATTGCCCCTCCTCTGGTAACCTCTAATCTGCCTTCTACCTCTGCAAATTTTCTATTTCTAGTCATCGCTTCTAATTGATAGCATACAATTTTTATCCATTTGTGTTTTGCTTATTTCACTGAGCATAATGTTTTCAAGATTCTTCCATGTTGCAACATATCTTCAATTTTTTTTCTTTTGGCTGAACAGTATTCCATTGTGTTTTTGTTTATCCATTTATTTGTTGATGGACACCTGGGTTGTTTCCACCTTTTAGCCCTTGTGAATAATGCTGCTGTAAACGTTGATGTACAAGTATCTGTTTGCGACCCTGTTCCACTCTCTTTGCCTATGTACCTAGAGGTAGAATTGTGGCATCACACTGTAATTCTATATTTAACTTTTTGAGGAGCCGCCATATTGCTTTCCACATGGCTGCACCATTTTACATTTATACCAACAATGCAGGGTTCCAATTTTTGTGCCTCCTCTCCAACACTTGTTATTTTCCTTTTTTTTTTTTTTTAAATAATAGCCACCCTAGTGGGGTTTTAACTTGCATTTCCCTAATGGTTAATGATGTTGAGCATCTTTTCATTTGTATATTGCATTGCATATCTTCTTTGAAATGTCTATTCAGGTCCTTTGCCCCCTTTTAAATTGGGTGTTATGTCTTTTTGTTGTTACATTTTTTAAGTTTTTTATATAGTCTGGATAGTAAAACCTCATCTGACATATGGTTTCAGACTGTTTTCTCCCATTCTGTAGGTTGCCTTTTCACGTTCTTGATAATATCTTTCAGTGTACAGAAGTTTTACATTTTGATACAATTAAAATGACCTATTGTTTCTTTTGTTGTGCATGCTTTTGGTGACATAGCCAAGAAGCTATTGCCAAATGCCAAGTCATGAAGATTTGCCCATATCTTTATTTAAATATATAATACATTTAAATATATAATCAGACACCTGTATAGTTCAAAAACCATTTATAAATATCTAAAACTAGAACCTAGCTCCATCTTACACACAAACACAAAGGACAGTATGTGTGGTTTAATTTACACTGACATTTCCAGGTATACAACCACCATGGACACTGACAGATTTCAAACTTTTCAATTTGGGGTTTCGTCATTTTGGAAAATGACATCACCAATGACAACACCTTCATGGTATTTGAGTCACTGATACTCCTCTTGCATCCATCTGTATTTGTAGCTGTCATGTTCAAGATGAGTCTAAGTATACTTATCAGTGTACTCTTTTAGCCCTTATTTCAAAATGTCAAATATAAACAGAAAATGTCATCAATATTCAGTTGGATATTATCTCTTTTTTCTTAAATTCATATAAGTAAGCATCTGAGTGCTACTTTATGCTTTCTGGGATAAGGATGACCAAACATTTGACTACTGAAATTACTTTCCTTTTATTTCTCCAGTATAGTACAGTTAAAATGCTATATTGATTTTTGTTTAATTATGTGAACAAATGGAACACATTATTTGTGAATTTTAGGGGCATCTCAAAAATTGGTGTTTTAAAGAGAACTTTGTGTCCGACTGCTCGATCTGCCTCCCCACTGGAAGGTCAGCTCCATGAAGACAAGACGTGGTTTGACCTACTTACCACGGCAGCCCCCAGCGCTCAGAAGAGCACTCAACAAGGAGCAGTTGAATGAAGGATGATGGAGGCATTCCAGGCACTGTAAAATGTAAGCAAGGGAGAGATTTCTGAGCAGAGTTCAGTCTCAGACCAGTTGATTAGGTAATGTCCTGAAATTCCCTTTCTCCTCTTATAACCCGGATCTGCTTAGATGTTGACAGGATTCAAGGCGATCTTGTATCTGAAGATGCCAGAGCAGGGCTTGGCCCAGGGGAGGGCTGAGTGCATAACTGTTGCCATTGTTAAATTTCTTAACAGTATACCTCAACTCTATTTTCAGCAACACCCCACCACCACCACCATTCTGCCACTTCTCTGCTCAAAAACCCGTAGTTTTTGTTAATTATTAATACACTTTTCTAAATACCTCCTTTTCCCAGTTATTTCCTCCCACCTCCTCCATCCCCCAGGCCTGGGCCACCTTCAATAATCTCACTCTAATTGGAAATTGGGGCTGTCAGGATGACCTTCTTTCCCTCTCAGACTTTACCTTGCTCCGTCTCTGATGGATGCCAACGCCTCCGCAGGGCTAAGAGGAAGCCCCGGAGCAGGAAGGTGCCGCCAAGGGTAGGCGCGCCCGGAGCAGGACGGCGGGGCAGGCCCAGCGCCCCGGCCGCGGAGGTCTGCGCGGGGAGTGGGCCAGGCGCCCGGCCGCCCTCGGCGATGAAATGCCGCCGCCCCGGGGGAGCCGTCGCCAGCCCTCCGCGGTGGCTCGGCGGCAGGTTTATCACACTCGCTGAGAGAAGACATAATCAATTCCCCAGCTGGCACTTTGCGCTGAATACCCACTTTTTCAGCTTGATAGCAGGACTAAATTAGTTATTTAGCAACTAGGCCCTAATTTAGAGCGAGCGAGAGCCTTGACAAGGATCATTGTTCAAGGCCATCCCCCCTTTGCCTTCAGATTGGAGGCCCACAAATCCCCAGAAGGTGATAAATAGACAATTAGAAAATAGATATATTTGGCTAGGTCTACAAGCCTCCCCGGCGCTGTCGGGCTCACAGTGAAGGGGCCGGGGTAAATTGGAGCCCGTCAACACCAGCTGCACAGCCATCCGTCCTGCAGACACTCGGCCATATGTGGCCATTTACAGGCCGTCCCGGAGAATAGATCGGACCAATAAGACCAGAGGGAACTCAAAATACTTGACAAAGTTGGCTGCTCTTCATTTAACAGGAATAAAATATCTAATGGGGTGTAATAGAGACCATCCATCATCTTCTGTCAGATCCAGCTATAATACCACACTTTAAACTATTAATGCAACTTTTTTTTGCTCATTAATGAGTGGGACATGCACATCCCCTCTGTATACAGGGTTGATGTTGGGGAGTGGACTCAAATGGGGAATGCCGGAGGGCAGCGGCAGAGGATGAATTCTGGCTTAAAAATAGGAAAGGGAGAGTGGGCAAGGCATTCAGGGCCTGTTCGAATGACAAACTCTGCATTCAATGGCTTGAGAACATTTTGTTACTCCTTGCAAGGTGAGGTTTTGCAGACCATAGGCCTCTTTCATTTCCAGAAGTTACTGGGTGCTACTTTGCACAGAATGAGGATTAGACTCTGTCGAACTTGTACGGATCAGACTGTCCCTGCCCTCAAGGAGCTTTCATTCTACTGAAGGAAATAGATACATCCACAAAGAATGGGCAGACGCGGCAGATCTGGGAAGCGGAGTAGGAGCGGAGAAGTTGTCTTCCACATCCTATGAAAGGAGAGACTGGGTCCAGAGAGGGAGGCTCTGGCAACTGTTCATGAAAAGCAAACCCTTGAGATGGGGCTTAGAAGATAGGTAAGATTTAGCTAGAAATGGAAGAAAGGTACTTCAAGCAGAGGGAACATTACAGACAAAGGGAAAGAGGCTGGTCAGCAGGACCCATATGCCCATTTGGCTGGAGTGGAGAATGCATGGAAGGGAGGAATAGAAGATGAAGGTGGAGCTAATCAAGGAAAGCCTTCACTCATTCATTTGTTCATTCACTCTGTAAGTATTGAGTGCTTCCCAGGTACTGGTATGGTTGTTTGAAACTATATTTACCCCCAAAAAGCCATGTTCTTAAATGTAATCCATTCCTTTGGATGCAATTTGTAAGTAGGACCTTTTGATGAAGTTATTTCAGTTAAGATGTGTTCTACTTCAATCAGGATGGTTTTTTTTTTTTTTTTTTGCATGGGCAGGCACCAGGAATCGAACCCAGGTTTCCAACATAGGAGGCAAGGATTCTGCCTGCTGAGCCACCATCACACCGCCCTCAGGATGGGTTTTAATTCTATTACTGGAGCACTTTGTAAAGAATGAAATTCAAATAGAGAGGAAAAAAAACATGGAAGCAAGAAGTTGAAATCAACAAATTCTGGAAGAGAAGGGAGAGTCCAGCAGATGTTGCCACATGCCTTTCCATGTGAAAAAGGAGCCAGGATTGATACTCTCACAAGCAGTGGGGACAACAAACTAAATAGACTGAGTCCTAAATCTTGGGGCTCGCCCCGATGAAACTTATTCCTGCAAAGAAGAAGCTAAGTCTACTGACAATTATGCCTAAGAGTAACCTCCAGAGAACCTCTTTTGTTGCTTGGATGTGGCCCCTCTTTCTAAGCCAACTCGGCAAGTGAACTCACTGCCCTCCTCATCTGCATAGGACATGACTTTCAGGGGTATAAATCTCCCTGGCAATATGAAACCTGACTTCTAGGAATGGTCTGGGACCCAGCATCACGGGACTGAAAAAGCCTTCTTGACCAAAAGGGTGAAGAGAGAAATGAGACAAAATAAAGCGTCAGTGGCTGAGAGATTTCAAACAGAGTCAGGAGGTTATCCTGGAGGTTATTCTTACACATT
>PVIY010028240.1:0-33339 GCA_004026745.1 Myrmecophaga tridactyla
ATCTTGAACTAGACTTTTTTTTTTTTTTAACTTGTGTCTACTCTTTCCTATTCATTCTCTTTTCCTAGAAAATGTCCCTATCAAGAGAGACTCTGTGATTGGCTTGTCCAGAACAGAAATAAAACTCTGACATGCATTCATAACAGCTGATTTCTTTGAAAAGTGTTTTTTTTTCCAACTGTGCTAATGTTGGAATTACGATTACCTTTATTACATGTGAAGGTAATAGGAGGAAGTGTTTTAATATCGGCTGGTCAAGTGGGCTTCTTTATGTGCCCCTAAACTGACTTTGCTCTTCTCCAGAAAATAAACTGTCAGTCCTCTCACTCTCTTTCCCCTATCTCCTGAGACAGAGTCTAATCTGATAAGGTTCCCACATGACAGAAAGCAGATGAGATTGCAAAAATTCCCACAGACAAGCAAAGCTCTTGCGGAACCTGAAAAGCTGAAACTGCATCTTCTCAGCAAGCAGGCAAACGGGAGAAAAGACAGAGAGAGAATCCTGAAGGAGCTCTGGGGAGAAGTGACAGAGGGGCAGAGAGAAGCCCCTCTGCTGGAGAACTTGCACAGGCAAGCATAAAGAGATGTGGGGAAGTGAAGGAAAAGTGTTCCCTGCTAACACCAACATTCTTTTTAAAAAGAAACATTTTCAAAAAAATAACTTGGCTTGAAAATCAATTGTTAATAAACCATAGTAGAGACCTTACCAGATAAACAATATGCTGGCATGACTAATGAGCACCACTTTTCTGTAATAATAAGCCGGACTCACCTACCAAGTACAGTACCTTAGGAAGGAACTGAGTACTGCTGAAACACACATGAATACTTTGAGGATACTGAGTATGACTCAGTAAAGGTGTATTTGGTGTCTCTTAGAAACAGTGGGAGAAATGGTCTCTATAAGAAAGACTTTTAAAACCCAGCAGAAAATAAAGACTATATTATTAATTGAGACACTATAATATTCCAAGCATACATCATGCATGATGGAATTTTTTTCTACCTACTGAGCTCATTCTCCATTTCTGTAGGGTTTGGTGGTTTGGCCAGACACTCGATTCTCTAAGACGCATCTGGCTATGTCATTAGCAGTTATTCTTGAATGTTTTGGCTATTGCCAAAGCGGTCTGCTGGCAAAAAAAAAAAAAATTCAGAATGCCATCTTGGGAAATATTACTCTTGCAGACAGTTGTTTATAATCCAACCCAGTTATCCAGACAAAACTTTTTTTTTTAACATTGTGCATAAAGTTAGTGAAGAAAAATTCAATGGAGGGTTTATGTCTTTATATTTAAGATTAACTACTGCAAAACCCATTACATTTCATGACAGTTTGTCTTTTATTTCTTGTTTTCTTCCATATTTTCAATACATTGATTAGATCATCAAACTGCTCTGAAGTGTAAAGTTTCTTTGAAAATACTTCTATCTTTAGAGAAATGGAAAATAGCCACTATGAGAGTTTGCCTTAAAATTCTTAATAAATAGAGGGATATAAATGGAAACCTCAGGAGTTCCTTTCATTTTCCCTCTTTCTCATTTTATGCTTTTGCTGAGCTTGGATTGTTTGAGTGTTCAACTTGATGAGAAAGTATTTCCAGTACATGACTCATTTCCAGGTAGCAGTTAGAGAACATTGAAGTATTGCACTTTTATTCCCACTCTACATATATAATCCTCTTATTGGTGACAATAAGATTGTGTTCAAAGTACTTAATGAACACTACATGCTCATCTTTCACGAACATAATAACAGGTATTTTTAAACATTAGCTACATGCCAGACGCTCTTCTAACCACTTGACATGCATTAACTCATTTAATCGTACCAAGAACTGCATGAAATGTGTTCTGTTTTACCTTCATTTTCAGCTGTAGAATTGAGGCACAGGGTGGTTATATAACTTGCCCAATTATGTTGTACAGCTAGGGCTGATATCAGGCAGGCTTGTGTTTGGAGCTTGGCTTCTTAACCATTAAATTATACTGCCACTGTGTATATTTTTCTTATTCACATCTTAGAGAAAGCTGAAGAAACACCCTGACTGTATAGGAAAGCAGGAAGATTTCTTTCCTAGTTGCATTTTCCATTCTCGTCTTTAGCAGATGATGAAGTCAATTTGATGTCAGCAACACATCAGCATTTCTGCTCATTTTCTAAGGTCACACAAAAAATGTCAGGATTTTTTAAAGGAATATAGTCGTGACTTAGAGCGCTAACTCCAACAACTATTTAAAAACAAACAAACAAGCAAAAAACTTTGGTTGTAGTTCTATCAATGGCGCCTCTGGTCACTTCATGTTATTCATTCAAAAATACAGGACGTGTTACTAAAACCACATAAAATGAGAAACTAAGATGAAACCAAGAGAAAGCAAATTCCCCCCACATCAGCCATCTATTAAAACTAGTGCAAGTAACCAGTACCCCTTACCCAAACCATCGCTTGAGTAACTAGTCTCCTTGCTTTCCCTAACTAGTCTCCTAGCTTCCACTCTTGCTCTCTTGCCAGTATCTGTACCTACCTGCCTAATAGTTTCCCGCCGCACTCCTCGAACCTCATATTTCTTCATGGTCCCTGAAGGGCAGGCTTCTGGCTACTTCTCCTTCTCATTTTCCTCCTATTGAATACTTGTCAGACTCACTGAACATCTTGAAGTTTTTGTTTGTTTTATTTTTTAGTACACTGTGTGCTGGTTTGGAGCTGGTGTGTACCCTACAGAAGGCCAGGTTTGCCCTCCACCCCTGTGGGGACAGACCTATAGTGCATGGGAACTTTCGGATCAGTTGGATGTGACTCGGCCCATTTGAGGTGGTCTTAATCCCTTTACGGGGTCCTTTAGGAGAAGGTAAAAGACATAAAACACCGGGAGAGAGTGTTTAGAAAAACAAATGCCCAGACACATTTTGGAGAGAGCCATTGAAACCAGAACCCAGGGGAGAAGGCAACAGACGTTGCCACGCGCCTTCCCATGTGACAGGGGAGCCCCGGAGCCCAGCAGCTTTTCCTCAGAGAAGGTATCCTTGTGCTGATGCCTTCATCTGGACATTTTCACGGCCTCAGAATTGTAAATAGTAACTTAATAAATCCCCAATTTAAAAGCCAACCCGTTTCCGGTATATTGCATCCCAGCAGCTTCAGCAAACGGAAACACACGGTTTCCATATTTCTGAGACCCTCTGCACCTGCTGCTCCCCTTCCCTTCAGGTGCTTGGAAGGCTAAGCCCTGTGATCCTTCAGGTTTTAAAAGTTACTCCCTCAGAGGAGTCTTCCCTCACTGCCCATCTTGATTAAATCTTTTTGTTCTATTCTCTTTATTGTTGTCCTCTTTCTTCTTTGAAAGCCTCACGGTCTGTGACAAGGTACCCATGTGGCATGGCTTGTGTCCTGTCCACTAGAGCAAATGCCCAGCGCACGTCGCTGTACCTGTCCCGCAGCGTCCACCACCAGGTGGCGCCAAAGCACAGCAGGGACTGGGTGGCTTTGGATCCCGAGATGAGCCTCTGGGCTCCGGACCACCTGCCGTGCTCGTCACCGGACCCTCGCTCTGCATTTTAAATACCTGAGTTTTCAAATCCCTCAAAACGTGTCAGAGTGGCGCTTTATGGTACTGTGTTCTCTTCGCGTCCTACACTCTAAACAGATTGATGGGTGAAAGAATTAGAACACGCTTTTGGTGAACTAGACATGACTTGGTCCTTTAAAGGTCACAACTCAAAGGTCACAGAGATGTTGAATTTATCTCAAAATAAATGATCATTCCAATAAAGAGAGTGACACCAAAGCCTACTCTGGATGTAATGACTGGGTTTCTTATCACTTGTACTGTTCAGTAAGGGAGTGGATGGTCAGTTGCTCAGAAATCATGAATGAGATTCGAGCTGCCCAAGGAGGCTGGATTAGGTTACCAGCTTTACGTCTGTAAAGCATTTGGGGTGTAATTAAGTATTTAAAAGTATGCAAAAAGTACTTGAACAATGCTAGTTTGGGCACTAACTGCTCACTTTCCAAGAGAAATAACTCTCCGTTATGAACGCAGCACACTAATAAATGCTTGGATGGTGGAATCAGACTGATCTGAATTAAAACTCAAATTCGGTCACTTGCTAACTATGTGGGCTTAGGCAAGCTGTGGGGCCTGAGAAATAGTTTATTATAAACAGCCTGCTAAGACGGGGGCCGTAAGTGCATCCGGGTCTAAAGTTCCGGGGAAGCACGCTACAGCTTAGCCTATGTAACCGTAATTATGTGACCAGTGATGTCCCATATGTCTAACCCTATACCCCAGGAATGATGTCACCTGTCGGTAAAGTGCCACCTTTGTATAATTTAGCATATCAGGGACTATTGCTCTGTCAGCCTGAGAGCACAGAGCGGGGCGGAGGGGAATGATTAAAAATGACCACACACTACCAGAGGCTCCTGTACTTTCTTTCAATTTGCTATCTGCCCAGAGCGACTGAACCTTAAGCTAGAACCTGACACAAGCTATTTCACCTCAGCTTCCTCATCTCTGAAATGGCGTACTAAGCCCAAATCACTGCATTATCATTATGCTTCTCTCAGACAAAATGCTTAGCTCTGTTTAGTTTTTTTTTTCTTTTAACTACTCTTCTATAAGGGATATGACAATCTAAAAACAACAAATGATCAATCACCAGCAATATCGACAACACAACCACAGAATTTCTCTTTTGCCTATTTCAGAAAGGAAAGTTGTTTCTGATTTGCTTTTAAATGGCAGGCAATATATAGGAAGACTGATGTGAAAGAGATTGCCTCTTTATTAAAGCTATTTTAAAAATAGAAATTGTTTGGAAACTATATCCCCCTGTTCCAGCAGGGGCTGGGTACAAATGCTTTTTCCTTTTGGTTTTTCATCCTCTGAATAATCAGGATACAATAGGATTTAGTGCAAAAGAACATAGAAAAAAATCTTTTTGTGCATCAATAGAAATGCCAGGAAGGCAAAAAGACCTTGACTTTTATTAGGTTGAGCAGCTTAGTGGAATAAAAAGATCACCCAGGGCTCATTCAGTGAGGAGTAATATCTGACAGTGGAAAGACAAGATGCAGAGACTTTGACAATAAAGCATCCTAAAGCCAGAAGCTACCTATGCCTAAAACATGAAATTGACTATGGCTCTAATCTAGGATTGAGTGGATTATCCCCATATTCTCGTCAGTCTGTATATAAAGGAAAAGTTAGAATAATATGGCATGTACTTATTTTTCTTTCTAAAACTTCTCTACAAAGAGGGCAGATCACTGGACTCAGAGGTCAGAGAGCTGGATTGTCATCAAGAATTTGTCCCTCACTTGTGCTGTGAGTTACTGGGTCTCACTATAACTCACTAAAACCTTGCCCTCAAATCTCTTTATCTCTGAAGTTAGAGGGTTGAAGTGATTTCTGAACTCTCAAGTTCCGCTAAGCTCTTAGATTCTGTGATTCATTCCATCAGTCAGTTGGAAAATCAGCTAGTCAGAAAATCCATTGATCACCCATGGTATTGATCACTTTTTCAGCAAGAAATATTCCATGAGTTCTATGTGCCAAGCCCTGATTAGTATACTTACCAGAAAAACATACATCCATCTAAGAAAACTTAACAGGTATTAATAAAATTCTAATCTTTCATGGATTTAAACCTCTTCCCCTATATTTTGCATTTTAATGCATAAGTTAAAAAAAATCTGTTATTTACTGTTTCTACAATTTAATTAATGCTTGTTAATTCATGCCTACTACTTTTTCATTTCCATTTTTTCTCTTTAATATTCTTTCATCATTGTTGTAGAGTAGCTTTTAGTCTCATAGAAAATCATTCTCCTTTTTAAGATCATTTATTTTTCTCCAACAGATTTTAGATATGTAGTGCATATTTTTGAAAATTTTAGATGTCTTGAAATTTTTCAAATTTTGATATTGTCAGCATGTATGGGTTTAAGGGTTGCTCTTCACTTATTCACACAATGTTTATGTACTTGTCATTTGGAGTGATCATGCAAAAATCTCATCCATTTGAAGCTTGGAGAGAAGAGCCTAACTTGAAGCAGATAGGCCAATGGAAGTTCAGATATATGGATAGACAGATAGTTAAATAGATGATATAGAGAATGAATGCTATCCTGTCATTCGGACTACTAGAATCTCCATGAAATCTTTTTTGACAATGTGTTCCAAGGCTATGTCTATTTTTTTTTATTGACAAATCACACACATACAGTCCATACATGGTGTACAATCAATGGCTCACAATTTCATCACATAGTTGTGCACTCATCACCATGATCATTTTTAGAACATTCGCATCACTCCAGAAAAAGAAATAAAAAGAAAAAACTCATACATCCCATACCCCTTACCCCTCCCTCTCATTGACAACAGTATTTTAATCTACCCAATTTATTTTACCCCATCCCCTTATTATTTATTTATTTTTTAATCCATATTTTTCCTCCATCTGTCCATACTCTGGACTAAAGGAGCTTTAGACACAAGGTTTTCACAATTACATTGTAAAAGTCCATTCTAAAAGTTATATCTTTATATAATCGTCTTCAAGAATCAAGGCTACTGGAACACAGCTCAACAGTTTCAGGTACTTCCCTCTAGTCAGTCCAATACACCATAAACTAAAAAGGGGTATCTATATAATGCATAAGAATAACCTCCAGGATAAACTCTCAACTCTGTTTGAAATCTCTCAGCCACTGAAACTTTATTTTATCTCATTTCTCTCTTCCCCCTTTTGGTCAAGAAGGCTTTTCTCAAGCCCATGATGCCAGGTTCTGACTCATCCTGGGAGTTCTGACCCATGTTGCCAGGGAGAGTTACACTCCTGGGAGTCATGTCCCACATAACAGGGAGGACAGTGAGTTCAAGAGAGTTGAAGAGAGAGGCCACATCTGAGCAACAAAAGACGTTCTCTGAGAGTGACCCTTAAGCAAAATTTTAAGTAGGCTTAGCCTATCCTTTGCAGGAATAAGTTTCATAGGGGTGAAACCCAAGATCGAGGGCTCAACCTATTGATTAGGTTGTCACCACTGCTTGCGAGAATAACAGAAATTCTCCAAGTGGGGAAGTTGGATATTTCCTCCTTTCTCCCAAGTCCCCCCAAAGGGACTTTCCAAGGATGTATCTTTAATGCCATAACAAATACAGCTTACCCTAATCCATGAATTCATTTTAACACTCTCTTTGGTTGACCTGTATGACTGCTCAGATTCTCTGGTTCTTATAATAATCTTTTATTTAGAACAAGACTGGATTAACCTTGATTAGTTATTACTGTTGATCAAATTCTTACCCCTAGAAAGTAAGCAAATAGAAATTCTCACTACTCTACAAGTTGAAGTAAAATGAGGGGGTGCACAGGTGGCTCAGTGGTAGAATGCTCGCCTTCCATGCAGAAGACCTGGGTTCGATTCCCAGACCATGCACTCCCCTCCAAAAAAAATTAGGCTTCAGGAACAAGTAATCCTTAAAATGTAACGGCTTAGTTTAGCAGATTACCTTATTTGCTACCTTACTTAAATTAAAATATTTATAAACTCCTTATCAAATTTAAAGGTACAAAGCAAAACTGAGATGCCATATGTGAAAACTTGATTTTATAATACCAAAAGTGGCTATTTGTTTTACCATGAGTGTGTTTGTAATGTAATTTTTACCATAATATATTGTTTCAATAGCCTTATTTGCAAAAGACATGTACAATGTAAGCAATTATAATCATCAGATAGGAAACAAAGTGTACTTCAAGGAGAAGGCCAAAGGATCAATTGTAAATAGTATTAGATAAGTACTGAAACCAATGCACATCATTTGGGGGGAGGAGGGGATATTCACAACAAAGAAAGTAGAGAAATGTATTTCCACTTAAAACTATACACATTTCACAGATGAATCAATCAAAAAATCATTATGCTAACATTAAAACTTATTATTCATTTGGATTTGTCTTTTGAAGCTTTCTCTACTGATAGACATTTCTGCAACCACTTAGAGTGATTTGGTAAAATTATTTGGGGGATTTTTAAAAAGCATATAAATGGGCCATTTATGATGGTTCACCCAAATTAAACAATATTATATATTACATAGCATATATTAATTTATGAATTGCATTTTTTCTTTGAAATTGTACAATTTCTAGAAAGGTCCTACCTCTCGGCCATATTTTATAAAATCAAGTTTGATATTTCTATTATGTTTTGCATTTGGCAAAATGAGCTGAATAGTTAGTATCTGTTTCTTCAACTAATAGCAGTTTGTGTCCACTCAGAATATGGAATCCTCTGTCCAAAACTAATAGGAAACCATGTTTTGTTGAAGCACTTCCTAATTTGTCCATAAAATATGTTTTCTTTCCTAATAGATAGGTTTTGTGTTTAAAAGATTAATCTCTTTTCTATGACTATTACCCTAAATCATTTTTGTAACCCCCCAAAAAAAATCACCAGAAAGGGAAAGGAAAACAACTCAGCAATTATTACTTTAGAGAAAAATGATCACTCTACAGAAAAATTTTCCTGTAAAGGGCCAGGTAGTAAATGTTTTAGGCTTTGCAGACTATACAGGTTCTGTTGCATCTGGTCAACTCTCCTATTCTAGCATAAAAGCAGTCATGGATAATATGAAGTGAATGGGTGTGTCCAGATTTGGCCCATGGCCATAGTTTGCTGATCCCTGCTTATAACGCCAAAATTAAATCTATTTATATAAAATATCCTGCAAGATAAATAGTGACTCAGAGTCTAAGAGAAAGGCATTGAATCTTTATCTTCTAGAGTCTTTTAGGAAAAGCACAGCATATTTCCTGGAAAGTATTCTCTATTCTAAATGTATTTACAAAGCTTCGTATTCTTCTTACCCTGAGATACTTATTTGAAAAGGGTAATTTAGGGCCCAGTAATGAAACATCTTTGGGCATAAGTATTTTTTAAATACAAAGTGGTATTAACTTTCCAGCACTGTGAGAACACCAGCTCCCAAGTAATAATGGCTTAGGTAATAAGCAAGGGCCTGTATTATGCCTTTAACATTTTGAATGTGAAAGGGCAATAAGTTCTCCCTAGCAGTGATTGCCACAGTTGAAAGTTATATTTTCATATCTAATATAGGAATGGAATTGTCCAGTATTTTTCTTTGTAGCAAGTAAGGTGGCTGGTGAAGACTCAGAAAACAGACCATCAGGTGAGCTTTCTGTACAGGTAAATGGATCAAAAATGCATGGAATTTCTTGGTAGCTATCATTGCCTGGCAAAATTTTCCCACTCACTTAGAAGACCTGGTATAGCCATTTGTGTCTTGCCATCTTGATGCTGTAAACGTGCTCTGAAGTTGGGTAATTCATCTGCCAAAGCCCTGCTTGCTAGGAATTCACTTTGCCGCACATCACACTGTACTCTGATACTCTCTAATTGTTCAGAAAGCTGAGCTGTGTTTAGGCTTAGAGCTTCATTTTCGAAAATAAGATGACTTTTCTCATGGGCTTGACATTCAAGGTGGAACTGAAGTTCATCCGTAACAGAAGCCACCAGCAACTTTTTTAACTTGTTGTTTATCTCTGTCTGTATTTGTAGCTGATTTGAAAGACATCTTTGTTTTGTAGCAACTTCCTCTCAGAGTTACTTTCCAATATATTCTTTACCTCTGATATTTCCTTCCTAATTTCTATAAGTCTAACTGACCAAGGGTTTCTCTTTTATGATGTCAAAGTTAAGAGACTTAACTTTGGCATTTTTGTTGGGAATATCATGGGTTATAGCAGCTTTGGGAACTAATACTCTAATAGCTTTCAATTTGCACAGCTTTTTCAGTGAGAAACTTCTCTAGCTGAAGAACTCCTGGGCTGTCTGATGGAACAGCTTTCTTCTGTAGCCTGTAAAGGTTAGATGCTTTCAGATTTGGCTGTAGACGTGACTTCCACAGATTTAGGTGGCTCCTCCGTTTCCATTCCATCTCCTGCTCCTCAGATTGGGGTTGAAGTCAGAGTAGCTGTGGTTTCAAAACTTTCAAGAGTACTCATTTTTCCTCTTAATCAATGACGATGTGCCCCAAGGCTTCTACTGATAAATCTCTATGATTCTTTCTCTCTCAATTTCACTCTGCAGATTATCCAGCTCGGTTCCACTGGATAACTTCTGCACGCACTCCTCTTCTGTTCCAAAGCTGACCCATCCAGGCAGTCCCCTTTCTCCCCTTTTATTTATGGATGTCATCCCATCTATATGGCATTGGCTTCAAATCCCACTCTCCTTTGGTGAGAATCAATTTATACTTTAAGCCAGACCCCTCTTCTGCACTGCAGACCTAGATTTCCATTTACCTAGTGGTAAATCAAAGTTGTTTCAGTTTCATCTTGTACAAGTTAAACTCATGATGCTTCCCTCAAACCTGGCACCCAGTGAGGACACCGTTATCCATTAATATACATAAGTAGAAGCTTAGAAAACACCTATTGTGCCCCTCTCCAAAATTCCCACGCATCTAAACCTTAGCAAATCCTATCAACTTGAACTCCTAACTATATTTTCAATGTACCTACCTCTCTCATGCTTCTCTACCACCATCCTGGTCAAGAGGAAGGCTGGTTGTTGCAATTTACCACAGGACCAATGTCCTGCACGTGGCCTGCAGTGACCTGTGCAGACTGGACACTGACTCTGTCTCAATCTTAGTTCACTCTATTTGCTTCCTTGTTCTTGACTTGCTAAACTTCTTTCAGTTCCTTCAGTATAAAAAGCTCCCTTTTACTTTAGGGACATTTGTACATTCTTCCCTCTTAGAAGGCTCTTTCTACTTTTCTTTGTCTGGTTAACTCCTATTCATCATTTAATTCTCATCTCAAATGTCCCTTCCTTGAGAATTACCTGACAGATCCATCCCCACCCTGCTATGACACACTCTTAGAGCCCCTTACAGTTTCCTTCATTGCACTTACCATTGCATATTTTATAACCACCTGGAATGGCATGTGCACTATATCCCCCAACGCTAGGAGAGTGCCTGGAACCCAGTAGATGCTTAACGGATATGCATCCCTGGCGGTACAATACAACTTCAGTCTTTTTGTGCTCGTCTTGGACTTCTAACAGCACCTGCTAAGCCTCAGTCAAAAGGAGAGGAAGATTGTCAATTTACCACTAGCACTGATAAATCACATCTAAATAATATATTGAAAATGCAATTTTTCTACCTAGTCTCTTTTGATTCTCACTGTAAGTTAGAATTTTTTTTTTCAAATTTTAGTAATAAGAACACCGGTGGTCTAAAAGTTTGAGACTTCCTAAGATGTTTCAGTCTGACAAAGCTGCTTGGGCTGTGCTACGTTGAGTCTCTCATTTAAGCATCCAGTCAATTAAATCAAACATCATTCATTGCAGCAGGCACGCCTCCTAGCCGACTGCAGATGTAATCAGCAACAGATGAGGTTCACGCATCATTGGCTCATGTCCACAGCAACAGAACTAGGTGCCTTCACCTGGCCAAGTTGACACCTGAACCTAACTACCACATGAGGGTTGCAAAGTCAGAAATTATGGAAATGGCCCCGGAGGTCAGATCTTTGACTTTTTCTTCAAGGTTATTTCTATGGTGCAATTCTAAGCCAACTCTCTAACAACGCGGAAAATGGAAGTGTGGCTCCTTATTCTCATCTGCAATCTGGGTAGGACCACAAGCCCTCTTCCTCTCATCTGCCTTCTCCCCAGCTTCCTACCTCTGCTACCTCAAGGAAGCATCACTGTCAGGAAAACTATCCCCACCATGAACATCTGCTGGTACCTGTGGATATATTAGGCAAACCCTTCTGTGTTGTTCTGAATATTGCTAATTCTCCTTCCACCTTTTACCAAATTCAAGTGCATATACCCAGAAGAAATGAAGTCAAGTTCTTTACACAAACATTTTCAGGGTTACTTAAAGTACAGTTTCACTTGAGATAAGTTGCCAGCTAATGCCACTGTGGGTGGTAGGAGATTTTAGTATTCTCATTAAGGACATAAAAAAAGCGAGTTTTGGAGAAATTGGAAAGTCATTGTTACCATCACCCTTAATTAAAACCTCTTATGTATAGTCATATTATAAACATTAATTGTGTTATTTTTAATTTCCTGCAATACAAATATTACATTTTGCATATGTAGAAACTAATATTCATAAATTACCCAGATTACTAAATTAAAATGTGCTGGAACTAAGATTCAAAGTCCGTGGACTTTCTTGCATCCCCAGTATTTGGAGGAATATCTAATAAGATAGTGCCAGCAATCAGAATTCACTGAATATATAATAGCTGGAAAAACAGATGATACTACAAACAGAACCAAATGGCAAACGCCGATGGTATGAAAGAAGGCCCCAATGAAGAGGGATTTAAGAAGTAGTCATTTTTCCTTATTTTAGTAATGACACTAGGTTTTTTTTTGGATCATTTATAAATTTTAGGTACTGGCAACCCATAAAGTTACACAATCACTTAATTCAGATGTAGCATTGCATTTCCAATGTTCATACATACACATTTTATTTATAAAAATGAGATTAAAGTATAGAAACTGATGCCACATACAGTTGTGCAGAAAGTTCATTGCACAATAGTGCATTGCCAAGGGGAGTCCCCTCCCCAATGTGGACCCCACAGGGAGCTGCATCCCCCAGAAGAAGGGCTGTGGTTTTCTAACTTATACAAAGCCATCACCTGCTCTCCAAGCTGAGTGCCCACAGGCTGCATCTTCCAGGATGGGGTGAGAGTGTAGTTTCTTGTTTGCACAATGAATCCTATGGGCTAGCAGTGACTGACCGTTGCTTGCTGTCTTCACTTAGCAAAGAATGAAAATTGTTACCTGGGGAGCTATATTCCCTTGTTTAGCAACCAAATAAAGAGAAGATGAGCCTTACTTGCAGTATTCTGTCATGTGGGCAGCTTAGCAAGTTCAATTATTTTCTATTTTTTATATATTCATTTATACACTTATTTTTTGTTAGTACAATGCATGGTTAAACAAAGCAGCTTCTGATTTTGCATGAAAAACTGTAGAGATGGAAGAAAAAGTCAGTCTATTGATAGCTATAAACCCTCTTCACATGCATTTCTGATGTTTTAACATTGTTGATAATTGCAATCTCCTTAGCCCAAGATTTAACCTCTACAACAGTCCCAAGACACGTTTTGGGAAACTGGTAGTTCATCTTGAAGAAAAGCTTCAGAGAATCCTGGATTGTTGTCCATAAGCCAGTTTAATTGCATGTTCCTCTGGATCTTTGCCAGTGAGTTCTGGTGTTTCTTACTTGGAACTTTATCTGGTGTAGAAGATTTTGAAGAGGTTTTGGCATCTTCTGTCTCTAATTGCTCTGTGATTTTAATGAGACCTGAAATTTCCCTTTTTTCTTTTTTTGCCTTCTCGGGTAAACCCAATCAGAGACCATAGGTGGTCTTTTCAGCTGGTTTCCGTACCAGGGTTTCTGGTATCCATATCCTTGATCCTCAGCAACCCACTGCAATTCTTTGCAATATTCTCTTCTTGTGATGGCAGTAGAGCAGATCAGGATTTCTTTGGGGTGACAGGCCTGACGCGATGCTTCTGGACTGGGGCAGCTACAGAGCAGCGTGACATCAACGTCATATAATTGGTGATCCTTCTGTCACTGGGATGCAGATTTCTTGACCCTCACTTTATTGTTCGTCCAGCAGGACCTTCTCTCCTGTTTTGTCTTCATGTTTGCTTGCTTTTTTCTATTAACCTGATGTGCAGAATGGGTTTCAGAATAAGCCTCTTGCAGAGTGATTTCTGCAGAAATAGGGATATCCCCAGTTCATGGGCCGCTATTGTGTTTGGGCCAGGTCCCCTCCCCAGCCCACCGTCATGAAGCCAGTGTCCTTCGGAGCAATAAGAAATGCCACCCAGAGAGACATAGTCTTTCCTGCCCATTACTGCCCATCAGCAAGTGAATACTTCTGGCATGGGCCACCTCAGTTGTGTCATCTCAATTCAAGGCAGCCCCAGGTGGTCTTTGACTAGCCCCAGAGAGCTTTATCTTGATTATTTTTATTGCAATTGTGATACAGGCCCCACACAGTCCATATATTTATCTATCACAAAATACCTGGAAGGTTCTTTTAACTCATGCCTTTGGGAAAGCCAACCATATCCAATATTTTCCACAGTTAACTTAGCACAGATGCCTAAATCATACTAATTACAAACAGAAGATTTCTGGTAAAAAAAAAACTTTTAATTTTCTTCCCAGGAACTAGTTAAAACACTAAGTCAGTGTCTCGGGAATTCTCTATGTTAAAATCTGGGAAGGGTTCCTCTTCTTTCATCAGCCAGGTTGGTCTGAGCCTCAGACATGTCTGCCATGCTATTCTTGTTCCAAAACGTTCTGTTCAAGAATGGTAGCCAATTCTGCTTCTATTTCCAGATAACACTTGGTTTCTACAGCTGATATTTATCAAGGCTTATTTATGCAAAGTTTTTATAATTGTGTTTCCACAGAGATTGTCTTTCTCCATTATATGCTCCACCAATATCTCCCATTCCTAATTTGAGGAAATGCCTTTCTTTCTCTTTCATTTATTGTCCTACTTGCCTATGCTTTTTGCCTGTCCAAATGCACTGTTTTGTATCTACCTCAAAAGACTCTTAAGAGATTCTTCCTTTAGGAATGATATGGCATGATTACTTTTATTGTCCTGCAAAGGAATCCACAGCCTTGGAATTCATGGATGTCACTGCCAGGATTGAAGTCGTCTGTGCTGGGTTTAAATGATGCTCAATGTCCCTGCTAATTCCAGGCTAAAACGACTCCTATATCAGGGAAGGTCCACAGAAATAGCTAAGAAGTTTCCCTGGGGTCACCAGAGCAGCAGCCAATTTCCCACTGCAATAGCTACTATCTCGAGTGCAAGAGGATTTGTGAAAGCATAGATTTTCATGTACTTCCAATAGGCTTCGTAGATGGAGAATTGAAGGGTTTCCAATTCCCACCTAGAAAGGAGCCATCATCCCCCTCAGCGGATCTGACTCTAAAGATATCAGTTTAGAAATACGTACATTTTTATGCTCTTCTACATTTAACACCATTTTATCCACTTATCTGGGCAAAGATTTTGCAGTAGAAAGAGTAGATATCATTCTCCCAGTTTTAGCAGCACATGAACTAATGTTCATATTTCAGATCATTCCCTTCAGAGAAGAGTAATTGATCACGAAACAAAAATGGCTGCTCAGAGTCAGCCATTTCCCAGGTCAGGGCTAAGCTAAGAGCCCAGTGTCTTCTGTCCTGAGGCAGCGTCAATTTAGAGAGACTTTCATAGCAGTCACAGCACCAGTGCTCAGGAGCCATGTAATCGAGGCATGCTACTTTATTCGTTTTCAGTTTTCCAGTCTATGAAGTGGGAATGAGAGTGTAACCCACCTCCTTAGCATGTGAGGACTGAATGAGGTAATTCACATAGGGTGCTTAAGACACTGCCTTACGCAGAACAGGGGGTCAATCGATACCAGCTATCGATATTGACCTAGGACATGAAATCCGTCTTCTCTTAGCTGTTCATTTTGATGCTTTTGAGTGTTGCTTATATTCACTATGACTTGTTTCACTTAAATTTCTTATCAAATTCCTATGGAGCGTGCACTTTTCCTTGTGTGAGTTAAGAAGGATGGAAAAGCACTGATCCCACAGAAGCCATGACTTCTAGATCAAAATGCCCCAATGGGCAGAGGGTTATTGAGTTACTAACTCATTCCCCATTTTCAGAGATTTGGGAAAAGCTCATTAAAGAGATTGGAAAAACTAGTGGTGGAGATTTGGGGAAGAGCTTTGAAGACAGGTCATCCCAGGCCACGTGGCCTGTTCCCTTAGAATGTCTTCTTCTCTACGGCAAAAGCCCTTCCTGTGGACTCAAGCTCGATGTTGACCTGGAGAATTGATATCACACAGGTGGGTGATGCCCAGGAGGAACTGTCCCATCGTGGGCGGCACTGGGGTCCTCTGCAGAGTTTCCCATCAGGTTGGAGCTCTCATGAATTAGAGAGCAAATGAAAGAGAAATATGCTGATGCATACTTGAAAAGTCAAGAGAGAAGAATCCATATTTGCCACCAGGAGAGCAATAAGAATCAGTAAAAGGGGAAACACATTTCATTTTTCAAATCTGTTAGCAGTGACAGAAAATGGAAAATACCTATGAAAATTACCTTTTAAGTGCAAATCATCAAAAGACAGCTTATCTGGTAGAGGACTGCATATTGTGGTAGAATATGCAAAAGGTAACGTTAGTTTCTTACTGATGAACTAGATCAGCTTTGCTCTAAAAAAAATTATTTTAGGGCTCCCTACTTGACTATTTCACAGTAGTACTGATAGTCTGTTCCAAGGGTTGAGAATAGATTATGAACATAAGGCTGCCTCACAAATGATGCTTTGATTTCTACCTTCTGAAATGATTCTCAGGGGAAAATGGAAAGCTTTCTACTCCTGATAAAAATAGTTTATGTTAACGCAGATGACTTTTAAAGAATGTATGCATTTCATCCATACCAGAGTTCCTAGAATATTTGTGGTATTTGCAATCATGGAGCTATAGTTTAAGTCTTCTTTTTAGCATATACATATCCACTTAGGATGTGTAATAAAAGCAAATGCACACCCAGAGATAAAATGAAAAGAAGAAACAAAAACACCATTAATGAAACCTTTTAGATAGGCCTTAAAGTTCAATATCTGAAATGCTACAATATAGCCAAGGTGGAATTCAAACGTTATTAACGTGCATAAATATACATTGAAGACATTCATCAAAATTCCACTGAGAGACATCTGTTCCTATAATGAGAATGGCTGATCAGCTCTCACAATTTATTCTCAAGCATCTATGTGCATGCCTCAGCATATTCTTCCAAACCGGGAAATAGAGCAGTTTTATAAAACTGAAAGTGTCATACGAAGAGATATATCTCACTTTTAATGACCTCTCCTACAGCAATTATATGACTATAGTATTCCTCTTACTGGCATGCAAAAATGAGCCCAGTCTTATATTTTAAAATGATCTTCTTATGCCTGGTCATGAATAAAAGGATTTAACATGAGCAGGGAATGATTCTTATAGGTATTTCCTATTAACTTTAAAACCAAGACTTTACCTTTGAAATTTTGTAGTGTGAAAGATAGAACATACAGAAAAGTTTAAGTAGGTCAATAAACTAAAAGGGTTTTTGTCCCAGTTTTTCATTAGGAATATGTGTGTCCGTGTTGTAGTGTTTGTCCACATATTACAAGCATTTCTCAAAAAATATATAATTGCAGAGATAATGATCGTATAATTTCTATAAATTTCAGGCACAATGGTGTTACTATTTTTTCTGATACATTCTGAAATAATTCCTTTATACTTCCATTGAACATCATATTTAGTTATATTTAACTGTATTTTTAAACTAAGCCTCTCAGTCTTTAAAAAGATTTAAGTATGAAGGCTTCTTGTATCAAACATTAAACTACAAAATGGTAGGAAGCCTGGAAATGATGGTAAAGAGATGCTGTCAGCAATCCATAAAGAACAGGTGGTCAAATCCATTGGGGGGTGAAGTCTTCTCTTGAAAATGGAAAATTAACTGCTTCTGGTTTGCAAAAAATTATCACAGAGATTCAGGGAGCACAGACTGAATGGCATAGGTTTGATCTCTGACAGGGTTTCCAAAATGCACGAAGGAGAAACGTGTACAAAGAGAGAAGGGAATGGGGTTATTAGAGAAATGGGAAAGCTGAACATGAGTGCCTATGACTATAAAAGAATACATAATCAAGGGAAAAGAAGGAAAAAGTCACTGGGATTTTAATATTTTGGTAAAGTTATTTGCCCGGTAGAAAATTATGGATTTCCTCAAGAAAAATTTAAGGAAACCTTGCAGGGTACTGGTCCTACTCATGTTCAAAAGAACTAGAAGCATTATCTCTTGGGGTTTTTTGTTTTGTTTTGTTTTGTTGGGGTGCATGGTCCAGATATTGAACTCGGGTCTCCTGCATGAAGACCAGCATTCTACCACTGAACCACCCATGCGCCCCTCCTTTTTCTTTTCATTGAGACATATTAAATATTCACCATCTAATCATCAAAGTGTATGATCAGTGGTTCACAGTCTCATCATGCCTTCATCATCACAATCTATCTTTGAGTATATTCATGACTCCAAATTTTTGTTTTAAATAAAAGTAAAAAAGAACAACCAAAACATCCCATACCTCCAATCTCCCCCTACTGTTTATGTATTTTTTCAATCTTTTTTTTTTCCTTACTCCTCTGCTCATACACTGGATAAAGAAATATCAGTCACAAGGTTTTCACAATCACATGGACATTTCAAAAAACATGGCTGCCTCCAGAAGATTGGATCAGGAATGAAAGAGTGCTGCTTTTTGGGGGGTAGATAACAGTTTCAAACCAATGTAGGGTATCACACCAACTGGTAAAACCAATAAGATTTCACTCCCTATTTAAGGTTCCATGTAGCTATGGTGTTCAAATAAACTGACCATACAAGCTAAATTAGAAAATGTGCTACCAGAAATGTAAATTTTGCACCAAATAAACCTATCTTCCTTTGGTCTCAAATAGAAGTTGAAGTTTTAAGTTGAAATTTTAAAATATAGTCAATATCATCCTTTTACCCTTTAGTCTGATTGACCTTAACCCTACCCAGATCAACTTCATTCATATCGCTAATTGAAGACTGATCACCTTTTCAGTGACCTTCATAGTTGCTGTATGGGGTAATACTGACTTTCGTAGCTTCAGGACTCTAGCCCTGAGCCTCAAGTGTCACACAAATACCCAAAGTTCCAGGGAACGACCAGGTAGTATATGAAGAGCTCAGCATCTCAGAATTTAAAAGTAACAGTTACAATGCCAGAATAGATGTGACCTCTGTAAGCGCTTACAATGTAGAAACCTTTGCAATAGGCCCTCCCCTGATAACCTATGCTCTCGAATTCCATTCTCAGATTTTGCACATTACAGTTAGTCCATATTAGTGAGGCAATATAATATTTGTCTTTTCATTTTTGGCTTATTTTACTAAACATAATGTCCCCAAGATTCATTCACCTCATTGCATGCCTCCCAACTTCATTCCTTCTTGCAACTGCTCAATAGTCCATGTATGTGTACACCATAGCTCCCCCTTCCATTCCTCGGTTGATACCCTTAGGTCACCTCCATACATTGCAAATCAGGAACACTGCCACCATAAACACCAGTGTGCAAATATCCATCATGTCTCTGCTCTCGGTTCCTCCAGTATACACCTAACTGTGGGGTTGCAGGATCACATGGCAAGCCCATCCTTAACGTCCTGTGGCGCCACCACACTGCCCTCCAGAGGGACTGGACCCCTCTACTTGCCTACCAACAGTGATGAGCTACCTCTCTCTATACGTATTTTCTTCAGTGCTTATATCTCTCTGTTCATTTTTCAAAACTTTTTTTATTGTATAGGATAAAATATATACAAAACAAAGAAATAAAAAAGCAATAGTTTTCAAAGCAATCTTCAAGTTGTTACAGGACAGATCCCAGAGTTTGTCATGGGCTACCATACCATAATCTCTGATTTTTCCTTCTAGCTGCTCCAGAACATAGGAGGCTAGAAGGAATAAATATTTTTTATCATTATGATTGACTTTTTTTCTTTCTTTTTTTGTAAAAAATAACATATATACAAAAAAGAATAAATTTCAAAGCACAGCACCACAATTAGCTGTAGAACATATTTCAGAGTTTGACATGGGTTACAATTCCACAATTTTAGGTTTTTACTTCTAGCTGCTCTAAGATACTGGAGACTAAAAGAGATATTAATTTAATGATGCAGCAATCATATTCATTTGTTAAATCCTATCTCCTCTGTATAACTCCACCATCACCTTTGATCTTTCTATCTCTGTCTTGGTGGGGTGTGTTGGGCTATGGCCATTCTAATTTTTTCATGTTGTAAGGGTCTGTCACTAATATGGTAGGGAGATGGAACAATCTGATGTTCTGGAGAGGCTGGGCCCTCCAGGTTTCAGGGCTTATCTGGTCCAGGGACCCATCTGGAGGTTGTAGGTTTCTGGAAAATTACACTAGTGAATGGAACCCTTGTGGAGTCTTATATATTTCCCTAGGATATATAGGATATATAGTCTTATATATTTCCCTAGGATATATAGGATTGGCTGGATTGGTCCTGGTTGGGGTTTGGTAGGTTGATAGGTAGCAATGTCTAACTGAAGTTTGCATAAGAGTGACCTCCAGAGTAGCCTCTTGACTCTGTTTGAACTCTCTTTGCCACTGATACTTCCTTCTTTTTTTAATCTAGACATTTCGGGCTATAAAGTTTCCTCTCAGCATCGCTTTTGCTGCATCCCATAAGTTTTAATATGTTGTGTTTTCATTTTCATTTGCCTCAAGATTAATTGCTGATTTCACTTGTAATTTCTTCCTTGAACCACTGGTGTTTGAGAGTGTGTTGTTTAGCCTGCTTATAAATTGTGAATTTTCTGATCTTCTGCCTGTTATTGAGTTTCACCTTCATTCCATTATAATCTGAGAAAGTGTTTTGCATAATTTCAATCTTTAGGAATTAATGTGACTTGTTTCATGACCCAGCATGTGGTCTATCCTGGAAAATGATCCATGAACATTTGGAGAAAAATGTGCATTCCGCTGTTGTGGGGTGTTAATGTTCTGTAAATGTCTGTTAGGTCTAGTTCATTTATCATATTATTCAAATCTCTGTTTCCTTATTGATCCTCTGCTAGATGTTCTATCCATTGATGAGAGGAGTGTATTCAATTCTCCAACTATTATTGTAGAGGTGTCTAGAACTCCCTTCAGTGCTGTCGGTGTGTGCTTCATGTATTTCGGGCCCTCTGGCTTGGTGCATAAAATATTTATGATTGTTTTGTCTTCTTGAGAATTGTTCCTTTCATTAATATGTAGTGTCCTTCTTTGTCTTTTTAAATTGTTTATCATTTACAGTCTAATTTGTTAGATATTAATATGGCCACCTCTGCTTTTTCAGTTGTTGCTTGCATGAGATATCTTTTTCCAACCTTTCACTTTCAATCTATTTTTTCAATCACTTTGGGTCTAAAGTGAGTCTCTTGCAGACAGCATAGAGATGGGTCCTGTTTTTTAATCCATTCTGCCAGTCTGTATCTTTTGATTGAGGATTTTGAACTGGTAACATTTAATGTTACACTGTAAAGGCAGTACTTTCTTCTACACATTTTCTCTTTTGGATTTTATATGACACATCTTATTTTTTTTTTCTCTTTTTATGCTTATTGATACTCTTCATTTGTACACTGTTCTCCAGACCTCTATCTCCTGTGTTTTCCTATCTGCCTGTGGTGCTCCCTTTAGTATTTCTTGTAGAGCAGGTCTCTTGTTCACAAACTCTCTCAGTGTCTGTTTGTCTGGAAATATTTTAAACTCTCTCATTTTTGAAAGGCAGTTTTGCCAAATATAGAATTTTTGTGTGGCAGTTTTTCTCTGTCAGTGTCTTAAATATATCATACCACAGTCTTCTCACCTCCATGGTTTCTGCTGAAATATCTGCATGTAGTCTTATTGAGTTTCCTTTGTAAGTATTGGATCACTTTTGATCCACTTGCTGCTTTCAGAATTTTCTCTTTGTTTTTGACATTTGACAATCTGATTAATAAGTGTCTTGGAGTCAGTCTATGCAGGACTATTCTGTTTGGGATACATTGCACTTCTTGTATCTGTAATTTTATGCCTTTCATAAGAGATGGGAAATTTTCAGTGATTATTTCCTCCATCAGTCTTTCTTTCCCTTTTCCTTCTCTTCTCCTTCTGGGACACCCACAACACATATATTTGTGTGCTTCATGTTGCCATTTAATTCCCTGAAATCCTGCTCATATTTTTTCATTCTTTCCCCTTTCTGTTCATTAATCTTTTCTTCTGCCTCTTCAAATTTGCTGTGGTGAGTTTCCATTTTGTTTTTCCTCTCTTCCATTGTGCCTTTCATATCCATAAGTTCTGCCATTTGTTTTTTCAAGCTTTCAAGTTCGTCTTTATGGTCACCCAATGTCTTCTTTATATCCTTCATCTCTTTTGCCACATCTTCCCTCAACTCACTGATTTTTTACTAGATTTAGCATGTTCGATTGAAAATTAATTAGTTGTTTCAATACCTGTATCTCATTTGAAGTGTTAGTTTATTCCTTTGGCTGGGCTATATCTTCATTTTTCCTAGCATGGCGTCTATGTTTTTATTGGTACTCGGCATCTGATTTCCTTGATTAGTTTATTCTGGAGGCCACATCACTCTGTCACCTCGGGTTTTCTCGTTAGTTGTCTTTGTTCTCTATCTGTTCTTTGGCATTCAGTGTAACTTAATCTAGATCTGTAGCATAGCTTCTGTTTAACTGATAAGAATTTTTCGGCTCTTGTTTTTCTGTTTCTTCCCCTTCCTATATGGAACTTGTTTTTGAGGAAGGTCTCCCCAGATATGATCAACCTGAATCAGATGATCAACCCGAATCGGATTCTCCCAGGTCTCGGGAGGAGGGTGTCATCAGCATCAGGTTTCCCCAAGGATGAGACCCAGCAGTTGCCTGACTCTCCTGTGCAGCCTCTAGACGCTGCTTTTCCTGCCCTGCGCAGCGGGTGGCATCTGACGGCCCACAGCTCCCCACCGGCATGAAATGGGGAAGAATAAAATGGGGAAGAATAAAATGGCGAAGAATTCAATTGAGACAGATGCTGAGGTGGAAGGCAAGCTTAAGCTGTTTCTGAAGGAGGGTCATCACGTGAGCTGGGTCCTACCCCCATTTGCTTGGGAAGATATGCCCTTTAGGGAATTATCTACTTCACTTGACTTGTTACCTTGGCTCTCAGACTGATCCTTACACTGCCCTTGCCTGGGTCAGCACTGACTATTGAAAATGCCTGAAGCTTTCTCTAATGTACTTAGAATATTTTTTTAAAAGAAAGAAAATTAAAAGGAAAAAATTAAGGAAGAAGAAAAATCCCTTGTCAGAGCCAGTCCCTAGCCCCCAAGGTTTGCCAGTCAAGAGCCAGAGTTGGTACCTGGCTCTGTAAAGGGACACAGCCCTTTTTCAGTATTCTGAGCTCAGCCAACTCCAAAAGGCTTTGCTTTTTTTTCTTTGTCTGTTTCTTCATCAGACCTGCCTCCTCTCTTCTTGGAGAGACTTCAGGCAGAGAGGTCTGTCCCACTTTCTCTGGGTTTATCTGTGCTCAAAGCTTGCATGCAACAGTCCATATTTGTTCATTAAAACCACAATTGGAGCTTGATTGAGCTACCTTCCCTTATACCTGGTAGACTCGGCTTTATTTTCCCATGAGGAAGTGTCTCCAGCAGCCTGCTGTGGCAGATGGGGAGGGCCTCCAGCTTCTAAAGTTCAGGGGCTTTACTTACAGTTCCATGCTTTGATCTCAGCCTTTTCACCCATTCTGGAATGGTGTATGATGTGTGTCTAGCCACAGATATCCTCAAACACTTGTTGCAGACAGCTCCTGGCTATTTACTGGCTGCTTTAGAGGACTAAATAAATTCCACACCTTGCTACAATGCCACCTTGCCCCGTCTCCTCCTCTTAGTTTTGATTTGCATTTTCCTAATGCCTAGGGACATTGAGCATCTTTTCATGTGCTTATTGGCTATTTGTATATCTCCTAGGAAAAACGTATGCTCAAATTTTTTACCTAATTTTTAATTGAACTACTTACTTTTTTTATTGTTGAATTGTAATAGTTATTTACATATTCTGGAACATAAGAAATGTTAGCCAGAATGCAGAGAAGTTGGAACCTTCATATAGTGTTGGTAGGAATGGCAAATAGTGCAGCCTCTGTAGAAAGCATTTTGGTGGCACCTCAAAAAAAAAAAACCACAAAGTTACCATTTGACACAGTTTCAGATATAAACTCAAAAGAATCAAAAACATATGTTCACAAAATAACATGTAATGAATATTCATAGTAGCTTTATTCATTATAGCTAAAAACTGGAAACAACCCAAACATCCATCAACAGATAAATGGATAAACAGAATGTGATGTATACATATAATGGAATATTAGTCAGTTATAAAAAGGAATAAAGTACCGATTCATATTACAACATGGATAAACCTTGAAAACATTATGCTAAGTGTAAGAAGCCAGTCACAAAAGGCCACATATGGCGTGTGTACTGGTTTGAAATGATGTATGTATCCTAGAAAAGCCATGTTTTAATCCTAATCCCATTTTGTAAAGGCAGCCGCTTCTTCTAATCCCTATTCTGTATTGCATATTTGAAACTGTAATTAGATCATCTCTCTGGAGAAGTGATTTAATCAAGAGTGGTTGCTAAACTGGGTTAGCCGGAGGTGTGTCTCTACCCATTTGGGTGGGTCTTGGTTAGTTTCTGGAGTCCTATAAAAGAGGGAACATTTTGGAGACAGAAAGAGATTCAGAGAGAGCGAACAGAATGACATAGCCACGAGATGCAGAGTCCACCAACCAGTGACCTTTGGAGATGAAGAAGGAAAATGCCTCCCAGGGAGCTTCATGAAACAGGAAGCCAGGAGAGAAAGCTAGCAGATGATGCTGTGTTCGCCAGGTGCCCTTCCACTTGAGAGAGAAACCCTGAACTTCATCGGCCTTCTTGAACCAAGGTGTCTTTCCCTATAGACTTGTTTGATTGGGACATTTTCTCAGTCTTAGAACTGTAAACTAGCAACTTATTAAATTCCCCTTTTAAAAAGCCATTCTGTTTCAGGTATATTGCATTCCGGCAGCTAGCAAACTAGAACATGGTGTATTACATTCATATGAAATATCTACAATAGGTAAATCCGTAAAGACAGTAGATAAGTAGTTGAGAGAGGTTGAATTTTTTGTAAAGCTGTTTTCAAGACTTCCTGCCAACTCAGTTCTTTTTGTTAGAGTGATATTTCTCTATACGATCTTTCAAACTGTTCTCTCTGAAAAATGTAAATGACGAATCTGAAAAGAAGGAAGAAAGTGTGTGTTTTCAGAGGATGCGGGCAACTCTGAGGTCGGTTAAGTTTGGGGACACTACATAATCTAACTCTGGTGATTCAAAAAAATGTTTGTTTTTAAGACTCTGAGAAATCCTGTTTTTTAAAAAAAAACAAAAGCAAGCCTGCTCAAATTTGCTTACCTCTGTGTTCTCCAAATTTATTTGCCATGCAACCATTTTCAAGGAATGCAATTAAAATTTCATCAATGTTACTTTGAATATAACTTGATAAAGAACTTAGTTAGAGCTTAGATTAGGGCTTCTATTTCCAAATCAGAAATCAAACTTCTAATTTTGGTTGGACATTTTGTTAATGCATGCTATTGTCTGAAACACTGGGAATGAGTTTAGTGAAACTTAGATTCACGGTTCAATGTTTGTCATCTTTTTTGAAAATATGTGTACCTTACTGATCATGGTCAGTATTGCTGTCTTAGTATTCAAAGGATAGCATTTGTTTCAGAGTCATATCACAAGGCAGCATGTTATACCTGGAATATTTTAAAGGAATGTGGTTTCTTTTTTTTTCTTTCCGCATGATCAGGCACAGGGAATCAAACCTGGGTCTCCAGCATGGCAGGTAAGAACTCTGCCTGCTGAGCCTCCTTGGCCCGCCCAAATGTTGTTTCTTTTAAACATATATTTAGCCCAGACAAACTGCTCTTTTAGCTTGTTTTAGGATTAATTTTAAAAGAAACAAACAAACAAGAAAATCTAACACTTCAGGAAGTATAAGAATTTATTTCTTAAGTAGCTTGTTAAATTTATGACTTTTTTCACAATGTGTATGTTTTAGAAACTTCTTTAACTAATGGTTATGCTCTACCAATGACACCAAATCCATGTTCTAATTTTTATGCAAAGTGGTTTTTATCAGTTTCCTAGAAAATAACTAGTCCCTACCTTGACAGACAAAAATGTCCTAGGACAAATCATCCTGATCCAAGTTTGTTAAGTTCATCCTTGCCAATATTTATCAAGATCATATCAAGTATGAAAGAAAGACTTTCAAGATGCAGCTTGCCAACAGCTCAAAAATGTCATCTAATTCATGAGCTTTGCAAAATATTGTGAAGATTTCCACTCTAATCACTAATTTTTTTCACAAATAAGTCTGATTATTTAACCCCAGCGATACCACTATACATTAGGCAAGCAGGATTTAATAAGATGTGGTCACTGCCCTCAAGAGTCTGATAGTCTACTGGGACGAGGCAGACAAGTGAAGGAATGATAATGGGACAGTGTGCTTGATGCTATAAGAACATTTTGCCTGATTGAAGGAAGTCTGGGAAGGCTTCTTAGAATAAGTGACACTTGGAGCCAATTTTTGAAGGATGGGTAGGATTTAAGAAAGCAAAGGAAAGGGAAAGGGAATTTCAGTCAAAGCAAATAATATGAATAATAGTGAAAGAAATAGCAAAACACAGAGTGAATTTGGGCAATTACTGGTGATTCTGAATGGGTAGGATGATGGTTGCTATTACAGTTAGGTTCTGGTGTCAACTTGGCCAAGTATTGATGCCCAGTTGTCTGGTCAGGCAAGCACTGGCCTGACAGCTGCTGCAAGGGTATTTTTTTTTCCTGTATGGGCAGGCACCAGGAATCGAACCCGGGTCTCCATGCAAGGATATTTTGTGACTGGTTGATAAACCAGAAAGCTGGTATATTAAAACATCAGTGAGTTGATTGCATCTGTGTCTGATTACATCTGCAATCAACTAATGTTTGTCTCCCACAATAAGATAATCCAATCATTTGAAGGCTGCTAAGGGAGAAGAGAGACTCTTTCATTGCTTCTTCAGCCAGTGATCTTCTCCTGTGGAGTTCATCCAGACCCTTCATCAGAACCACCAGCTTCACAGCCTGTCCTTTGGATTTTGGACTCTTCCATTTCCATGGTTATGTGAGACACCTCTATACATCTCATATTTACAGATCTCTGATGTTGGTCCTGCTTCTCTAGAAAACCCTGGCTAACACAGATAAGACTGAAGGAAAGAAGAACAACTGAAAAGCAAGTAAAGTAATCTACGAAAGAAATGATAGAATCCAAAGTAATTAAGTGGCAGAGACAATGAAGAAGACCAAATGAATGATATTAAGGAGGTAGAATCCCCAGGATTAGTGACTGTTAGATAGGAATGAGATGGTGAGATGGATTAAAAATGGAAAGAATCTAGGCTCCCGACAGGCCTCTAATCTGGAGCAGTGTTGCTCTTCATGGGCAGTGAGAACTGGGAGAGGGCAGGTCTGGGGATGGAATAAATTCAGCTTTGGTCACATAAAGTGTAAGAGGCCTATAAGAAGGGAATTCTGGGACAATAATCTTTAAAAAATAAGGATAATTAGCACGTCAAAAAAGAGATCACTCTGGGAGTGGTGGGCATTGAGGATTGCTGGTTCATCTTCAGTTCCAGTTCTCATCTCAGATGTCTTCTGGTTCAGCAAAGGCTGGAGAACTTGATGCTACGCTTTCATAATCCTGTGCAGATAAGGGCCTGGAAATACATTAGGTTTTGCTAATTAGATATACTCACATAGAGTTGGACTTAAAACTGATTTAAGTGGGGGGAAGGCAGGGCTGAGACTAATTTTGATCATCCAGGAAATGGCAGAGGCATGAGGGTCTGAAGATGAGTGCCAGAGGGGATTTCTCATTCTACTCCTTGTGAATCATGAGTAAGCTACAGGTTCTCTAGCAACCCAGGTCTACTATGTTGCTTGAAGTTCTTTCCCTAGAAGATCACATGAAGTCCATTTTGGAAGAATTGTAAACAACTCTCTTTTTGATTAGACAGCTACTGTCTGTAACTGAAGTAACGCGATACTCAGGAAGAGGGGAGCATGCAGGCCGCAGGGCCACGGGAAGTGAGAATCCGAGACATATCATCTTACCTGGCAAGGACTGCATGAGTATGAAATGGTAGGAAACCAGTGTTCCAGGGTATAGTATGGCAAGACAATTCATTTAAATCTGTGATCGTCTGATATGAAATGAGACTAACGCTTTGTCACTCCCAGTGGCTGCTACAATCAAGCATCTGGGTGAGAATGGAGAATATAAACGTGTGTGGTGGTTGGGGAGACTCACTATTTCTAACTGCACCAGGGAGTATGAGGGGAAAACAGCTAATTCTCCGTCCAAGCCCCAGTCAGAGGATGAGAGAGCTGCTGTGATTTCCCTGAAATAATCTCTCGTCTTTTTGGTTACAAAGACTGTTATAGCTGAAAATTAGAACCAGTTTAATATTGTGGGATGATAAATTATGACGGAAACACTCATATTCTTTGAAATGTTGTGTGACTATAAGAAAAGGAAGGAAGGAGGGAATTTTGGACGGGATTTGAGTGGATGTGAGATGTCAGGCCTTAAAACTCCTCTGAGGAACCTCTGCTTTCAGCACTGATGGAATTCGGCAGGCCAATGCTTCTGTTGAGAATACTTTGAAAGCCCATTACAAAATTGGTCCAAAATACAAAATCATCTGTTTGCAGGTATCAGATTGTTCCCAAGGCAACCAGAACTGGAGAAACAAGATCATAAGGTGAAGGCAATCAAGGAAGAGTGAGCAGAATTGTGCTTTTCTTCTCAACATGCATAACAAATCTCTGCTGTGAGATGCGGGTGGTGGGGACACAGGAAACCCAGCTAGGTAACGACAGATGAGAGAGAGAGAAGGCAGGTAAAAGCTTTTGCCATCTGCCTAAGGCCTGGAACACAAGACTAGATTTGGGGCTGCCAAATCAACTGAGGTCCTGAAGAGAAAGAAAGCACAGAGCTGAGAGCCCAATGCTTGAAGCTGTTTCCCCTCAAGTCATTTGCACAGGGAACAGGGACCAAGGCTAAGAAAGCAAAGTGGAAAGCCAATGCAAAAAAAGGAGAAGGGAAATTTAGCAAGCTATCACAGTGCCGGGGATGCCAACACTGGGTAAATAGCTCACCTAAGAGGTGCTCCAGAGTTTCACCTGGATTCTAGATTTAATGCCTACCCCATTAAATATCAGTAGCCCTACTGCACTGAGAAATTAGGATCACTCATCCAGTCAACATATATACATACATACCCAACATGTATTCAAGCATGTATCTGAATATAAAAATAATTCCTACAGATTAAAGAAGAAAAAAACAGTGCGAAAGAAAATTGGCCTGAAGACTGATCAGACACGTCGCAAAGAGGCTACCATAATGGAAATACAAATATTTTAAAAATGCATAACTTTATTAGTCATCAGTGAAATTTAAGTAGTAAAAAGATACCATATACACTCGCTGAAATGACTAAAATGAAATGACAGACATTGCCAAGCATTAGCAAGAATGAGGTACAATAGAAATTTTCATCCGTTGCATGTAGCACAAAACGGTATAAAATGGATGATCTAGGACCAAGAAATTCCACTTTTAGGTACATAGCTTACTTAAGCTGTGAACCAAAACACATGCACACATGCTAATCGAAGCATTATTAGTAAATATTCTAGTTTAGAAACAAATCCAAATATCTGTATAAACAATGCTTTGACATATAAATTGTGGCCAGTTTGTAAGAGTGTCTGGAGATACTTTGCCATGGCTGCAGTGGTGTTAATGTCCTTTAGTGAGTAGAAGCCTGGAATGTTGCTGAACTCCATACAGTGCAAAGGACACAGCCTCCTACAGCAACTAAAGTGTCAACAGTGCTTCGGGAGAGAAACCCTGTGTATTAGTTTTCTGTAGCTGCTGTAACAAAGATCATGAACAGCAAGTTTATCATCCTGCTGTTACATCAGAAGCCTGACACAGCTCTTACTGGGTTAAAAGGCGGAGTGTCGGCAGGTTGGGTTCCTTTCTCGAGGCTCTCTAAGGAATCCATTTCCTTGACTTTTCCAGCTTCTGGAGGGTCCCTCATTCCTGGGCTCCCAGCCCCCTCTTCCGTCTTTCAAGCAAGCAAAGATGGGTCAAGTTCTTCTCACCAGCATCTCTCTAACCTATTGTTGTGCCTCCCTTTCCACTTTTTTAGGGACTCTTGTGATTACTTTGATTCCACATGGGTAATCCAGGATAATGGCCCTGTGTTAAGGTCAGTTGATTGGCAACCTAAGTCCCATCTGCAACCTTAATTCTCCTTTCCTACATAACATAACATAACATAACATAACATAACATAACATAACATAACATAACATAACATATTCACAGATTCTGGTGATTAGGATGTGACATCCTTGGGGAGCCATTAATTTGCCTACCACCCCGTACTATAGATCAATGAAAACGACTGAACTGCAGATACTCAGAAGAGCAGGAATAAATCTCACAAGCATAATGTTGAATGAAGACACAAAAGAGTACACACTTTATGATTCTGTCTCTATAAAGTTCAAAAATAGGCCAGACAAAGATAGAGTGATGGAAATCAGAATATCCTGAGGTAGCAGATGGCTGACTAAGCCTGGCATAAGTGGTGGGTCTCTGCAGTCGGAGCTTTAGTCGTAGTCTCCTACTTAGAGAGTTCCCTGATTCTATGTCTTCCTGGTCAGGAAGGAATAGTGGGTCCCTTGTTAGCCTATTCTGGGGTTGGTTTTTGGAGTTCTGCCTCTGGAAGCTCACCATAGACCTCAGTGCTTCTGTCCTTCCTCATATTCCTGTAGAGATTTAATCCTTGAACACAAACCCTTTCTGCTTAAAGGTGCTGGAATGCATTATAGTCTCTATAATTTAAAATTGGACAATATTATATGGCATTAACAATAGCCAAATAAAAAGCTTGCTGTCAGTCAAATTGAAGTATAAATCACTGTATTAGTACATTATACACATTATCCCATTTAATCCCAACAATCATTAGGTATTATCATTTATTTGAGGGATACAATTGAAAATCAAAGCAGTCATTTATCCATAGCTAGTAAGTTGGAGTCAAGATGAAAACCCAAAGCTCAGCAGCACATGCACTTCGCGAACTCTGCTGCTGCAGCTTCACTACCCTTTTAGAATAGAAACATCCAGTGTATTGACTTCACATAAATTCTTGCAATAAAGACTTAAAGAGCTCAAAGAAACACTTAGAACTTGATTTTTTTTCCAGTTCCTGAGCTAGAAGGATAGATATACTTGGTTGAAAAATAGAATCTGTTATGGCTAGTTTAATCAGAAACTGAATATATTTTAAAATATCAGGTAGCATCAGGGAATCCCCTGATACTGTGTCAAATTTCAGGGACACCTAAATCAACAGGCCACGCCCTCAATCATGAGGTTTACTCTTATGAAGCTTATGTAGGTAGCGGAGAAGCTTAGCTTACCTATAGGTATGCCTGAGAGTTACTTCTGGAGGATCTCTTTTGTTGCTCAGATGTGGCCTCACTCTCTCTAGGCCCAACCCTGCAAGTGAAATCATTGCCCTCCCCACTATGTGGGACATGACATCCAGGGATGAAAGTCTCCCTGACAGCATGGGAGATGGCTCCCAGGGATGAACCCAGCCCTGGCACCCTGGGATCAACAATTATATCCTAACCAAAAGGGGGAAAAGAAGTGTAACTAATAAAGTATCAGTGGCAGAGAGAGTTCAAATAAAGTCGAGAGGCTATTCTGGAGATCATTCTTATGCAAGCTTCAGTAGACCTTGCTACCTATCATAACCTGCCAACCCCCAACCAAGACCATTCCAGTCAACTCTAAAGAGCACCTAGGTAAATATATAAGATTGCACAAGGGTTTCATGCACTACAGTAACCTTCCAGAAACCTACAACCTCCAGAGACGTCCTAAAACCTAGCCCAGCTTCTCCAGAACATCAGATAGTTCCATCTCCCCACCCCATATTAGTGACAGACTCTTACAACATGGAAAAGTTAGGATGGCCATAGCCCAAACACCCATGAAGAGAGGTATGGAAAGATTAAAAGTGATGGTGGCGTTATACAGTGAAGATAGGATTTAACAAATGAATATGAATGCTGAATCATTAAATTGATATCTCTTTTAGTCCCCAGTATCTTAGAGCAGCTAGAAGTAAAAACTTAAAATTGTGGAATTGTAACCCATGTCAAACTCTGGAATACCTTCTACAACTAATTTTGGTGCTGTGCTTTGAAATTTATTGCTTTTTTGTATATATGTTATTTTTCACAAAAAAAGAAGGAAAAAAATCAGGTAGCTAATAGGTTTTATAGGGTGCTTTAACAAAATACTTAAATCTAAGCTCCTAGCAACAATACCCCAACATGTGGGAAAAAATGAACTATCAAGGTCCGCTGCCTCTGTTGGGTGGCAAATGTCAGAAATTCAACATACCTGCCATTGTTACTGCTGCTGGCCCTGACTGCACTTTGGCATGAGTGTCTCAGGCTTGCCATCCTGGGAAACTACTGCTGTCCTTGCTTCCACCTCCTGCATAAGATTGTTCCCTTCACTCATTTTTGACGAGCAGGCCAATCCAGGTGTGCCTGATAAAGAGCTGAGGCCACATCTCTCTAACTGCAAAGGAGGCTGAGAATTTATTTCTGAATCCACCCTGGAGAGATAGGGATCATAATTTGGAAATTTTCTCCAAAACAGAAAGGCCATACAAAAATGATGAGCAGAATTCTTTCAACCTGCTGGGTCCCACCCTCAGGGAAAACTGATGCAGGTGACTCTTTCCTCCTGATAGAAGGCCAGTTTGGTCTGGGAAAATCTGGCTGGGGTTTATAATATCTAAGTAGACCCTCCTAAGTGTGGTGGGGGGAAAGGCACCACACAAGCAGGGCAAGAAACAAGAAAACAAGAGCTGAAAAATTCTCCTCTGTTAAACAAAACTTAAGCTAAAGGTCCAGATAAAGCTGAACGGAATGTCAAAGAACAAATAGACAACAAATTCATCCAGCAAGAAAACCCTAGATAAAAGAAGTGAAAGCAATCTCCAGAATAAACTAATTAAGTTAATTAAATGCCTAGACGCCAGCAAAAAATAACAAATCACACTAGGAAAATTGAAGATATGGCCCAGTCAAAGCAACAAACCAACAATTCAAATGACATACAGGAGCTGAAACAATTAATTCAGAATGTACGAACAGACATGGAAAACTGCATCAAAAACCAAATCAATGAATTGAGGGAGGATATAAAGAAGGCAAGGAAAGAACAAAAAGAAGAAACTGAAAGTCTGAAAAAACAAATCACAGAACTTATGGGAATGAAAGACACAGTAGAAGAGATGAAAAAAACAATGGAAACCTACAATGGTAGATTTCAAGAGACAGAACATAGGATTTCTGAACTGGAGGAC
>PVIY010028241.1:0-33328 GCA_004026745.1 Myrmecophaga tridactyla
CAGGGTGATGAATCTGCAGCTATGTGATGATACTGTGAATTGCTGATTATATATGTAGAATGGAATGATCACATATTGGGAATGTTTGTGTTTCTTTCTGTAATTTTTTTTAATAAAAAAATTTTTTAAAAAGAATGTTTATACGTTTTTACAATAAAAATATTAAAAGAAAAAAAACTGAGGGAGAGATTAAAATTTTCACAAACAAATGCTGAAAGAATTTGTCAACAAGAGACCAGCCCTACAAGAAATACTAAAGGGAGTTCTGCCAGCTGAAAGAAAAAAAAAATGGACAGGAGAGGTATGTCTAGAGGAGAACACAGAACTGAAGAACACTAGAGTAAAGGTAAGTTAAAGGATAAAAAGAGAAAGAGGGAAAAGAATATACAGATTTAACAAATAAAATCCAAAGGATAAGACGGTAGATCCAAGAATCACATTTAACCATTATATGAAATTCTACGAAGTTTCCTTGTACTCGGGTAACTTTTTGGAAACCTACAACCTCCAGATGGGTCCCTGGACCAGATAAGTCCTAAAATGCAGAGGGACCAGCTGCTCCAGAACATCAACTAGTTCCATCCCCCTATCCCATACTACTGACAACCCCTTTCAACATGAAAAAGTTAGAATGGACATAGCCCAAATACCCCTAAAGAGTGGGAGAAAGATCAGAGGTGATGGTAGAGTTATATAGAGAAGGTAGGGTTAAACAAATGAGTATGAGTGCTGAATCATTATACTGATATTTCTTTTAGTCTCCAGTACCTTAGAGCAGCTAGAAGTAAAAACCTAAAACTGTGAACTGTAACTCATAACAAACCCTGAAATCTTTACTACAACTAATTGTTGGGATGTACTTTGAAATTTATTGCTTTTTTGTATATATGTTACTTTTCACAAAAAAAAAAAGAGATGGAGGAGTATAACAGCAAAGATAGGATTTAACAAATGAGTATGACTGCTGAGTATTATATTGATATTTCTTTGGCCTCCAGTATCTCAGAGCAGCTAGAAGAAAAAACGAAAAATCGTGGAACTATAACCCATACTAAACTTTAAAATCTGTTCTATAACTACTTGTTAAAATGTACTTGGAAATTTATTGTTTTGTATATATATTTCACAATAAAAAAAGCTAAAATTAAAAAATTGTCTTTACAGTAATAACTGAAAGTTAATGGACTAAATCTATCAGTTAAAAGATACAAATTGGCAGAATGGGTTAAGAAATATAATCCAGCTATATGCTGCTTATAAGAAACTCATCTTAGACATACGGACACAAATAAATTGAAAGCAAATGGATGGAAAAGATGTTCCATGTAAACTGTAACCAAAAGAAAGCAGAAGTAGCTATAATAATATCAGACAAAAAAGACTTTAAATATAAAGACATCATAAGAGACAAAGAAGGTCATCATATATTAATAAAAGGGACAATTCACCAAGAAGAAATAATAATCATAAATGTTAATACTCCCAATCAAAGAGCTCCAAAGTACATAAGACAAACACTAGCAAAACTGAAGGGAGCAACAGAGGTTTCAACAATAATAGTAACAGACTTCAATACACCACTCTCCTCTATAGACAGAACAACCAGACAGGATCAATAAGGAAATAGAGAACTTAAAACAATTTGATAAATGAATTAGATCTAACAGACATATATAGATTGTTAAACCACAAAACACTAGGATATACATTCTTCTCTAGTTCTCATGGAACATTCTCTAGGATAGATCATATGCTGGGGCACAAAATAGGTCTCTATAAATTTAAAAACAAGGAAATTGTTCGAAGTACTTTCTCTGATCACAATGGAATGAAGCTGGAAATCAGTAACTACCAAAAAACAAGATTAAGTAACACACTCTTAAATAAACAGTGGGTCAAAGAAGAAATTGCTAGAGAAATCAGTAGCTATCTAGAGACGAATGAAAATGAGAATGCAACATATCAGAACTTCTGGGACGTGGAAAAGGCTGTGCTGAGAGGGAAATTTATTACCCTAAATTCCTTTATTAAAAAAGAAGAAAGAGCAAAAATCAAGGACTTAACTGCTCACCTGGAGGAACGTGAGAAAGAACAGCAAACTAACCTCAAAGAGAAGAGAAATAAAGACTAAAGGAGAGCTAAATGAATGGGAGAACAAAAGAACAATAGAAAGAATCAATAAAACCAAAAGTTGGTTCTTTGAGAAAATCAATGGACCACTGGCAAGGCTGACAAACAAAAAAAGAGAGAGGATGCAAATAAACAAAATCAGAAATGACAGAGGGACCATTACCACAGACCTTGAAGAAATAAAAAAATTCGTAAGAGAATACTACAAACAACTATATGCCTAGAAACTAGACAACTTAGATAAAATGAACAAATTTTTAGAAACACAGGAACAAGCTACACTGACTCAAGAAGAAACAGATCTCAACAAACCAATCAGAAGTAGAGATTTAACCAGCTATCAAAAATCTTCCTACAAAGAAAAGCCCAGGGCCAGATGGCTTCTAGGAGAATTTCATCAAACATTCCAAAAAGAACACCAATTCTGCTCAAACTTTTTCCAAAAAATTGAGGAAAAAGGAACACTACCTGACTCATTTTATGAAGCTTACATCATTTTAATACCAAAACAGGGTAAAGATACTATAAGATGGAGAGGCTGGAGGGAACTGCCTGAAAATGTAGAGCTGTGTTCCAGTAGCCATGTTCCTTGATGATGATTGTATAATGATATAGCTTTCACAATGTGACTGTGTGATTGTGAAAACCTTGTGTCTGATGCTCCTTTTATCTACCTTGTCAACAGATGAGTAGAATATATGGAATAAAAATAAATAACAGGGGGGACAAATGTTAAAATAAATTTAGTTTGAAATGCTAGTGATCAATGAAAGCAAGGGGGGGCGGCTGCCGTGGCTCAGCAGGCAGAGCTCCGACCTGCCATGCTGGAGGTCTGGAGTTCGATCCCTGGTGCCTCCTGCCCATATGCAAATTAAAAAAAAAAAAAAATGAAAGCAAGGGGTAAGGGGTATGGTATGTAAAATTTTTTTTTTCTGTTTTTGTTTTATTTTTCTGTTGTCTTTTTATGTCTTTTTCTGAATTGATGCAAATGTGTGGGAAATGATCATGATGATGAATATGCAACTATGTGATGATATTGTGAATTGCTGAGTGTATGTGTTGGGAATGTTTGTGCTTCTTGTAATTTTTTTTTAATTAATAAAAAATTTTTAAAAAAAAGATACTATAAGAAAGGAAAACTACAGGTGAATCTCCCTAATGAACAAAGATGCAAAAATTCTGAACAATATACAATAGCAAATCGAGTCCAACAACACATTAAAAGAATAATACACTACAACCAAGTGGGGTTTATACCAGCAATGCAAGAATGGTTCAACACAAGAAAGTCAATTAATGTAATACAGTACATTAACAAATTGAAAGGGAAAAATCACATAATCATCTCAACAGATGCTGAAAAAGCATTTGACAAAATTCTACATCCTTTTCTGATAGAAACACTTCAAAAGATAAGAATCAAAGTTAACTTCTTCAATATGATACAGGGCACAGATGACAAACCCATAGCCAGCATTGTACTCAATGGAGAGAAACTGAAAGCTTTCCCTCTAAGATCCAGAATAAGACAAGGATGCCTTCTGTCACCATATCTTTCAACATTGTACCAGAAGTTCTAGCTAGGGCACTTAGGCAGGAAAAAGAAATAAAAGGCATTGAAATTGGAAAGGAAGAAGTAAAACTTTCATTATTTGCAAATGACATGATACTATACTTGGAAAATCCTGAGAAATCTACAACAAGGTTACTTGAGTTAATAAATTCAGCAAAGTGGCAGGATATAAAATTAATGTGCAAAAATCAGAAATGTTTCTATACACAAGCAATGACTTGAGGAGTCAATTAAGGAAAAAATTCCCATCCAAAATAGCAAATAAAAGAATCAAGTATCTGTCAATGGCTGAGAAATTCCAAACAGAGTCGAGAGGTTATCCTGGAGTTTATTCTTACGCATTAAGTAGATATCACCTTGTTATTCAAGATGTAATGGAGAGGCTGGAGGGAACTGCCTGAAAATGTAGAGCTGTGTTCCAGTAGCCATGTTTCTTGAGGATGACTGAATAATGATATAGCTTTCACAATGTGACTGTGTGATTGTGAAAACCTTGTCTGATGCTCCTTTTATCTACCTTGTCAACAAAGGAGTAGAACATATGGAATAAAAATAAATAATACAGGGAACAAATGCTAAAATTAAAAAAAAAATGCTAGTGATCAATGAACGCGAGGGGTAAGGGCTATGGTAGGTATAATCTTTTTTTTTCTGTTTTCTTTTTATTTCTTTTTCTACTGTCTTTTTATTTCTTTTTCTGAATGAATGCAAATGTTCTAAGAAATGATGAATATGCAACTAAGTGATGCTATTGTGAATTACTGATTATGTTAATGCTTTATCTCATTTGTTAAATTTTTTTTAATTAACGAATTTTAAAAAAAGAATCAAGTATCTAGGAATGAACTTAACTAGGGACATAAAAGACTTGTACACAGAAAACTAAACAACATTGCTAAAAGAAATCAAATTTCTAAATAGGTGGAAAGACAATTCATGCTCATGGATAGGAAGGTTAAAATGTAGTTAAGATGTCAATTCTACCCAAATTGATCTTCAAATTCAATGCAGTACCAAACAAAATTCCAACAACCTACTTTGAAGACTTGGAAAAATTAGTTACCAAATTCATCTGGAAAGGAAAGAGACCCCAAATAGTTAAATGCATCTTAAAAAAGAAGAATGAAGTGGGAGGATTAACACTTCTTGATTTTAATCAAGCTTCATAATAAAGCTACAGTGGTCAAAACAGCATAGTACTGGCACAAAGGTCAATAGACTCAAATCAAGAGTACAGAAATAAATGACCAAATCTATGGTCAACTGATCTTTGACAAAGCCCCCAAATCCACTGAACTGGGAAAAAATAGTCTTTTCAATAAATGAGCATGGGAAAACTGGATATTAATAGTCAAAAGAATGAAAGGACTTTTCCATTACACCCTATACAAAAATTAACTCACAGTAGATCAAACACCTAAATATAAGAACCAGCACCATAAAGCTACGAGACGAAAATGTAGGGAAACATCTTCAAGACCTAGCAATAAGAGGTAACTTTACACCCAAGGCACAAGCAACAAAAGAAAAAATAAATGGGAACTTCTCAAAATCAAATGCTTTTGTGCCTCAAAAAACTTCGTCAAAAAGGTAAAGAGGCAGCCAACTCAATGGGAGTAAATATTTGGAAATCACACACTGGATAAAGATCTGATATCCTGTATATATAAAGAAATCATATAACTCAACAACAAAAGAACAAACAACCTAATTATAAAATGGGCTAATGATACGAATAGGCATTTTTTTGAAGACCAAATACAGATGATGAAAAAGCATATGAAGAGATGCCTATTTTCATTAGCTGTAAGGTAAATGCAGATCAAGACTACAATGAGATACCACCTCACACCTATAAGAATGGCTGCTCTTAAACAAAAGAAAACTACAAATTTTGGGGAGGATGTGGAGAAATTGGGACATCTATGCCCTGCTGGTGGGAATGTATAATGGTTCAGCCTCTACGGAAGACAGTTTGGTAGTTCCTTAGGAAACTTAAAATCAAGTTGCCCTATGAACTGGCAATACCACTACTCAGTATATACCCAGAAGAGCTGAAAGCAGTGACACAAACAGTTTCACACTGATGTTCATAATAGCATTATTCACAATCACCAAAGATGATTGCAGGCCACGGTGGCTCAGCAGGCAAGAATGTTCACCAGCCATGCCAGAGGACCTGGGTTCGTTTCCCGGTGCCTGCCCATGTCAAAAAAAAAAGTAAAAAGATGGAAACAATCCAAGTGCCCACCAATAGATGAGTGGATCAACAAAATGTGATACATACATAGGATGGACTATTATGCAGCAGTAAGATGAAATGACATCCTGAAGCACATGACGAGATGGGTGAGTCTTCAGAACATAATGCTGAGTGAAATAAGCCAGACACAAAAGGATAGATACCGTATGATTTCACTTTAATGACCATGATAAAAGTAAAATCAGAGGCTTAAAATATAGGGGACCTAGAGATACAGGAAGCTAGAGATGGGTGAACAGTTAGCTAAAGAGGAAGAACTCAAATGTAAAGGAAATTTTATTTCTGGATTTCGATAGGCTATTTTATATATGTATAACCTGGTATTTAGAGATAAGAACAAAGTTGATCAGGTCGGGATTAAGGTAATTCAGAATACAGAGGTAAGGAAGAAATTGTCTATATTTTAGAACCACATATACTCTTTGAGACCATTTGAAGAATGGGCTTTTTGGTCTGGAACTGAAATTTTCTGTAGTGCACAATCTAATTCAACCTATCTGTATAGCTCATTTGAACAGTTGAAACGCAGGGAGCACAGAACATGAAAAAGGTCCTTTAATCCTGTATAGATTATTGTAATGCCTGGAAACACGCTACAGTATATTAAGGAAATAGTCAAAAAGTATTGGCAAAGTCCCCTGAGGGAGAGGAGAAAGAGTATGGAACTATTAAACCTTACCATCAGGGAATCTCCTGATACTGTGGCAAACTTTAGGGACACCCAAGTCAATAGCCCATGCCCTCGAGCATGAGGTTTACTCTTGTGAAACTTGTGTAGGTAGCAGAAAAGCTTAGCCTACCTATAGGCATGCCTAAGAGTTACTTCTGGAGGATCTCTTTTGTTGCTCAGATGGTCTCTCTCTAAGCCCAACTCTGCAAGTGAAATCATTACCCTTCTTGCTATGTGGGACATGACATCCAGGGGTGAAAGTCTCCCTGGTGGCATGGGAGATGACTCCCAGGGATAAGTTTGGTCCTGGCACCATGGGAACAACAATGCCATTCTGACCAAAAGGGGGAAAAGAAGTGTAAAAAATAAGGTATCAGTGCCTAAGAGAGTTCAAATAGAGTCGAGAGGCTACCCTGGAGGTCACTCTTACACAAGTTTCTGTTAAACACTGCTACCTACCATAATTTGCCAAACCCCAACCAAAACCATTTCAGCCAATCCTAAAGAATACATAGGGCATTATGTAAGATTCTACAAATGTTCCATGTACCAGGGTAACTTTCTGGAAACCTACAACCACCAGAGAGGTCTTTGGATAAATCCTGAAATGGAGAGGGACCAGCCTCTCTAGAACATCAACTAGTTCCATCCCACTATCCCATATTATCTACAGCCCTTTCTGATATGAAGAAGTTAGAATGGGCATAACCCAAATACCCCTAAAGAGTGGGAGAAAGATCAAAGGTGATGGTGGAGTTATACAGAGAAGGTAAGATTTAACAAACGAGTATGATTGCTGAATCATTATATTGATATTTCTTTTAGTCTCCAGTATGTTAGAGCAGCTAGAAGTAAAAACCTAAAATTGTGGAATTGTAACCCCCAACAAACTCTGAAATCTGTGGTCATGATCAAAATGTGGTCAATCCATTAATATAATCTAATAATGAAGTCATATGAAGGAGATACTTTTGAGTTAGAAGTTTTTGTCACTGATAGACATGAGAAAAATTATATTTCTTTCACATAATTATCTGTTAATGAATCAAATCTCAGAAGGCTCATCACAAGGAAAAAAATAAACTATCACAGCAACTTGTAAACACATGATGAAAATGTGAATCTACAAAGGAAAGAAAATAAAAAGGGAAAAATTGAAACTTATATATTTCATCAATCCCAGAGGAAATATATCATGGAACCCAGGCTGCTCTTAAGGAATTAGCTTACATAAACAGGGCCTCAAATTTAATATGCCTGTTCAACAAAAAAAATTAGACATACCTTCATTCAATTCCTCTCTCCCATCCCAAAGCTACAGTTATAATATCTAATTTTTAACACCTAATTCTAACTAGATAAAGGCAGATGACTTTCAAATTCTCTACCCAAGAAGATCAAAATCTCACTGAATTAAAAACATCTTCAAGGAAAAAACTGGTGATAGTATGAGGTTTTCAGTCAAATTTAGAGAAAGAATGATTACTGCAATAAGTTTCAATAAGCTTCCCCCCTTAATACTTTTGTTGGGGGGGGACGGAAGATGCTCCCATTTTTATCACTTTTGTAGTACTACAAACTACAAAATAGTAGTAAAATGTGAACTCTGTGGTACAAAATAATTAATGTTTTTTCATCCATTCAATGAGCCATGGACAAAGCTTGGCACTAGTAAACAAGATAAACTATCTCTGTCCTTAGGGAACTTAAAGGTCCATTTAAAAAAAGCACTGATTTAGCCTTCGACTTTTTACCTGGGCATCATAAATCCGATGCATAGCTTGATACAGTTGGTTCATATAGTTGGAAATAGCTGCAGCATCTTCTTCAAATACACCCAGTAAAGACCTTGTCTGTATAAAATAAAGGCAATAAAATTACATTAATCATTATAAATCAGACAGAATTTTTTTTTCCTAAAGGAAGCTAAAATCCTAGCATATTAGCACTCCAGTTATTGCGAGTTTTAATCTACATTCTTTGTTTTGGTATTATTGTCAATGCCAGGAAGCCAGAGTTCTTTGTTCTCAGTTTCACTTCATTAAAACAAGATTTTACAACTACATTCCACAAACATTACAAGGCACAACAAAGGTATATTTTTTTATGAATTAAAATTCTGTAGAACAAATCAACAGAAACATTTAAAGCTAACTTAACAGAATACGATGTATAAATATTTCAAATGCATTATTTCAAGATAACTTACTATGATTATTTCTCTTCTTTCATGATCTCATCTAGTAATGTCAAACCCTTCCCCACCCCAATTCAAAATAATACCACAGTACATTAGAACCATTCCTTCCTCAACATGGCTGACTCTTCAGCCTATAAAATGCTAACCAGATTTTTCTGGATGCAGAATTTGGGATTATTTTTACTTTCTTCTTTATATTTTTCTATATTGTTTGGCTTTTTATTTTACTATAAACATGTAAAATTACCTTCATTTAAGGAGTGAAAAACCTATCAGTAAGTAAACATTAAAAATGTCAATAAAAATGATGAGTGAAAAACAAAGGTCAGTGATAAGGAATTTCAGCACATCAGGGGTAAGATGTGTTCAATATCCTACACCCCAAACCAGGAATTACTTTGGAAAAATTATAATACCAGCAACCACTGAGATAAATACAGCTTAAAATCTAAAACAAAATCTTGTATTTTTACTCTAAAAACACTTAATTTATTTTCCAGCCCTAGAAACCAGGGGGTGAGGGAAACTCTGTTTCTTAACTTCCTCTTTTTAGGAGGAAGTAAAAGTATGCTTTTTTAGCTTGATTTTGAAAAAAAAAAAAAGATGCAAAATCATTACACCAGTAAATGAAATATATGATCTCAGTCCTCTACTTCCCCAAGGCTCACAGAGATTTGGATTTGACAGGGTCTTTTTAGCTCTAGTGTCTCAATCCCATTCCCCATATTATTGCAGATGTGAAAAAAAAAAAAAATCCAAAATCATGTTTTGCTCGTACCACTCTTAAGAAGAATCTGACAGCTTGATTTTTTTCCAAAAATGGATAATTCCAGTTCAAGGAAATAAGCATTTATGTAAAACCTGCAATGTAATTAAATTTAGAGAGCTCTTTTTAAAGTTACTAATATCAAGTTCAACATTGTTAAATTACTGTTTAAAGTCAGCAGCTTATAAAAATAGAATCAACATGGTATCACTTCACTGAATCTAAGATGGCATCCATCGTAAGATGTACTATTATTTTATGTCTTACTAAAAACAAACCCCAAAATATTGGCAATTAAGCTATGATGCAAGGTTTTCTTATTTTATATTTATGGACCGAGCACAGAGTTTTATCATATAAAGCTCTCATGAAAACATAAAAGGAAAAAACAAGCAGCATCAATTTAATGTATTTCTAAAACATCACATTCAGAATTCAACTGTTGCAAACTACTTTTTGACTCAGAATCATCCACAGCCATGTTTTCTCATCCAATATTATTCTCTGCTCTATGATGAGATGACAAGTGTTACAATTTTGGAATGAAACCTGGAATAGAAAGGAGAGAACATCACATGTGACACAAGACAGGGATACAAGCAAGAAACCCCAAGGATTGCTGGCAGCCTGCACCAAAATGCTGACAGACTTTGAGGAGAAAGCATTGCCTTGCTGGCGCCTTTATTTTGGACTACTCCTAGCCTCAAAATCTCTTGAAGGCTTTCATAAGTTTGATATATTTCTTCCAAGAATATATACGGAGGGCTTAATGTAAATGGTTCTTCCTGGAGTATTTTTAAGCTGCACAGATTCCGTTTCCTGGCCTGAGGAAAACCAGAAGAGGGAGGGGCCAATCTATGCTGAGATCTTGAATTTCAAAGTGTAGCGCTCTACTTCCACCTCAATCAAGATCCATCCCCCAGCCCACCCCAATGAAGATGGCAGAATGGGACATGTCAGGGCTCCCTCCCCTCACAGAACAACCAGCAAGAAATGGCAGAAACATCTTCAAAGCTCCAGAAAATGATTAAAGAACTGCAATAACAGGGCAAGTGTCAAATCAAGAAAAAAAGCCATTTAAATGTGGTAGATCTCATGGTGCCCTGGCTGTCCCCTCCCACAACCCTCTCAGCTCCAACCTAGGCTCCCAATACAGAACCTTGGTCCTGGTTTCAGAAAGAGCAGAACAACCCTTGGCCCATACTGGAGACATGTATGTCTGGCTCAATATGTCTAGTAGTGATCAGACAGGCTCCCTATCCCAGAATCTGCCCTGAATGTAAAGGTGGCTCACAGAACTCTACTGCAGAAAGCTGTGGGAAAGCAGTCAAGTGGCAGCCTGGGACAAGGGATTATTATTAGCTGTAGGATATATAGTGTGGTACCCAGGACCATGAAGCAACTCCTCCTAGGAAAGAGCAAACCTTTATATCTGAATAAAAATGGACGGTGAGGGGTGCTGGTTTGCATTTGTGGACCCCAGAAAAGCCATGTCCTTTAATCCTCATTCAGTATTGTTGGGTGGGAGTTTTTTAATTATCCATGGAGATGTGAACCACCCAACTGTAGGTGGTAACTTCTGATGAGATGATTTCCATGGATGTGTGTCTCCACTCATTCAAAGTGGGGTTGCTTACTGGAGCCCTTTAAAAGGGAACCATTTAGGAAAGAGCTACAGAGCCTGCACAGTCAGAGACCTTTGGAGATGAAGAAGGGAAAATGCCCCCAGAGGAGTTGCATGAAACAAGAAGTCAGAAGAAAAAGCTAGCAGACTTCGCCACGTGCCCTTCCAGCTGAGAGAGAAACCCTGAACATCATCGGCCTTCTTGAACCAAGGTATCTTTCCATGGATGCCTTAGACTGGACATTTCGACAGACTTGCTTTAATCTAGACAACTGCACAGCCTTAGAACTGTAAATCTGCAACTTAATAAATTCCCCCTTTTAAAAGCCATTCTGTTTCTGGTATATCGCATTCTGGCACCTAACAAACTAAAACAGGGAGAATGCCAAATGTGCATACCCAAAACAAGATGCATGTGCAGAAAGGACCAGGATGCTCAGGCCTGGAGCTATTCTCTTAACTCATTCTGTGGGTAAACTCTGAAGCAGAGCATTCTATACAAAGATCACTCTGCAAAGACTGAGAAAGGGTATTTCTTTTTTGCCTTCCTTATTTATTTTTTGAGAGTTTCTGGCACTAAAAGAAAGCTATGTCATAACACTAGCTAGATACAAGCTAAAGGAACAGACACCTTAGAGTCTATATTCCAGCAATAATACATTAAAATATCAAAATGTCCAGGTTTCAACAAAAGACCACAAAACATACAAAGAAACGGGACACAATGGCACAGGCAAAGAAGACTAGGAGTAGACAGAAACTATCAATGCAGAGAACCAGACCTGGGGCATAACAGATGAATAAGTTTTAAAAATGGTCCTAAATATGCTCAAAGAACTAAAGAAAACATGAACAAAACTAAAGAAAATATGAACAAAGGACTAAAGGAAAACGACAGATGAACACAAGGAGAACATCAACAGAGAGATGAAAATTATGAAAAGAAACCAAGCACAACTGAAGACTATAGTAAAGGAAATTTAAAATTCCCTAGGGGTCAACAGAAGATTGGAGCTGGCAGAAGAGAAAAACAGTGAACTTGAAAATAAGACAACTGAAATTATTGAGTCTGAGAAGTGAAACAAGAAAGAAAAGTGAAAAGGGCCTGGGGAATCTGTAGAACACCATCAAATGTACCAAAACATGCATTGTGAAAAATCCCAGAAGGATAAGAAAGAGAAAGGAGCAGAGAGAATATTCAAAGAAATAATGGATAAAAACTTGCCAAATTTAAAAGGCATCAATTTACAAATCCAAGATACTCAATGAACTCCAAATAGGATAAACCCAAATAGACCCATGCATACCTAATAATAATCAAACTCTTGAATGCCAAAGAGAGAGAATTCTGAAAGCCACAAGAGAGAAGCAATGTGCCACATACAAGGAGGCCTCAATAAGACAAAGAGCCAATTTCTCACTGGAAACCATGGAGGCAAGAAGGCAATGAGATGACATATTTAAAATGCTGACAGCAAAAAATTGCCAACCAAGAATCCTATACCCAAAGAAACTGTCTTTCAAAAATGAGGGAAAGATTAAGACATTCCCAGATAATAAAAGCTGAAGAATTTGTTACCACTAGACTATTTCTACAAAAAATTCTAACGAGAGCTCTGCAGTTGAAAAGAAAGGATAATAGACAATAGATGGAAGCTGCTTGATGAAATAAAGATCTCCAGTGATGGTAAATAAAAATACCAGCACTATTGTATTTTTGGTCTGTAACCTCACTTTTTACTTTCTATAGGATAAAACGCAAATACATAAAATGTAATGACAAATCAGTGGTTTTGGACTCATATAAGCATGTAATTATTTATGACAAGAACTACCTAATGGTGGTGGGATGGAAGGAGGCAGGAACATAGCGTGTATATACTATTGAAGTTCAGTTGGTATCAAAGCAAACAGGATTGTTATAGATTTAGGATAGTAAATTTAAGACCCATGGTAACTATGAAGAAGATACCAGGGAATAGGCAGCTTACATAGACAGAAATGAGAATACAGGTTGCCAAGGGCAGAGGTCAGGGGAAATGGGGAGTAAATGTATAATGGGTAGAGTTTCTGTTTGGGGAAATGGGAACATTTTATTAATGGAAGGTGATGAGGGTTCCACAATATTGTGATTGTAATTAATGCCATCAAATGGTACACCTGAGAGTGGGTGAAGGAGAAGTTTATGTTGTATATATGTTCCCACAATTAAAAAGAAAATCTAAAGGGACAATGACAATTAAAAGCAACACATATCCTCAATGGGATTTCGCAAAAGAGAAAAAAAGGCTCAAAGTGACATTATTGGGACCTATGAAAAAACTGGACTATAAACTGTAAGCTTTTTATCAATATTAAATTTCTTGGTCAATATAGTCTTAACCATTCAAGAAATCTTAACGTGGCTACGTAACTGAATATTCTTATTCTTAGGAAATGTACATGGCAGTAGTGTGCTCAAGGAGCCTGAGGTATACACCATAACCTACACTCAAGTGTTCAGAAAATGGATTGATATATATAGGTAGACAGACAGACAAATAGAATGATAACAGTAAATGTGGCAAACTCTTAAAAGTGATGGATATGAATATCTGTGGAGTAGGGTTATATTACAGTTTTCTTTATGGGGTTTGTATTATTTTTGTAACAATCCTGTATGTTTGAAAGTATTTCAAAATAAAAAGTTTTTTACAAAGTGTTCCACTTTTGTCCCCGGTGTTTTCTTTCAAGTCACTGATACCCACTCAAACAAGTTCTGTTGATGGTACTTGCTTAATCTCACCTGGTATTCACGGAAGGTTTTCAGACAACAAACAGGCCACACATTCCTTCCTCAAATGACCATTAGATTGATTTGTTGGCTGAATATAAAGGGGTTGCACTTGGTTAGTTATGCCAGTAGGAGAAACAACCAAGTGTATATATTTGCAGACGTAAGTACATTACAACTGCCCCCTGACTGATAGCTATTGTTAAGATATCAGCTACTGTAAGGCGCATCCCATTATCAGAGAGGTTAAAATGTGGGGGGAAAAAATGTGTATCAAGACTATTTCACAGTATGCTCAAGAGAGAAGTTTGCATTTGGGAGTGTGGCTTTCTTAAGTTTTACCATGGATGAATCAATGATAAAATACCTATCTACACATAAAATCAATCATATTTTTAAAGATCATCCCTGTTTCTACCTAAGAAGTTTCAATGTGTATCTGATTTTCAAAACTGTAAATGTAGACAAGTCATCATGTATAGTCTTAAGATTTTCTGCCTCAACATATGACCTATCTTTTGAGAATGGTGTGGTTTGTGCAGGATAATTCTAAAGATGCTTATAATACATCAGCTGGACTTGGACTTGCAAATCCCCCTCTATTTCAATACTTAGTTCCTGTAAAGTAGAACTAAAAAAGGGATAACTGTAATTCACAATAGGCTTACATGACTCCCAGTTAACATTTTCACATAGCAACTGACAGGCCATCTTTAATATCAAACGTTCTAATAAAAAAAAACTAACCATATTAGGAGCTCTAAAGGTTTTCAAATTCTTTGCAGTTTTATTTCTTGGACTCTATCCTAAGAAAATAGTCCAGGCTGAAAACAAAAATTAATGGCCAAAGGCATTCATTTCAGCCCTACTTATTAGAGTAAAACTTTCAAAAAATCCTAGAAGTCCAAGTAAAAGCAGTTGAGGAAATGTGCAGCCCTTAAACTTTTTTATTCAAAATATAATAACATGAAGATTCTTAAGCTATAATGTCAAGTTAAAAGCAAGATAAAAATTGCTATGCACAATATCATCGCAATTACATCAAAATACAAAGAAAAAAGACTGCACTAAAGAAAGCAAACTGTTAACAGGGTTTCCTGATGGGTGTATCAGAGGTATATGTGTGTACTCTTCCTGAACCTTCAAATTTTTCTGAAGCAAACAACTATTATTTTTAAAATCAGGAACAAAAATAAAAACATCCACTATCTATAATAGCTAAGGTTCAAAAAACCTGAGTGATTCATCCTAAAGCAGAAGGTACTAGGGAGTCAAGTCTATAACTCTTTTTTTTTTTTTTTAATTTGCATATGGGCAGGAGGCACCAGGGATCGAACTCCAGACCTCCAGCACGGCAGGTCGGAGCTCTGCCTGCTGAGCCACGGCAGCCGCCCTCAAGTCTATAACTCTTATCTTCTAAATCCCAGATCCAGGGCTTTCCATGCTGCCCCAGGTTCTCCCTAAGAATTACCTCCAAGTGTCATCCCTTCTTAAATCCCAGTTGTCCCAACTTATCCCATATAAACATTACCTAGTTCAAAAGTACTGCTTCTAGAAAGTAAAAGAATATCAATGTGGCCTACTTCATTAAAGATTACTGTAGAACTGATATTAATATGACCTGTGCCTTTAAAAACATTAATACTCAGGGTGCACAGGTGGTTCAGTGAAGAAAGTCATTAAGAAGAATTTGCACTAATGATTCTGGCGATCAAGACAATCCAAGTATGGGTTTCTCTTAGTGTAAGTACAGGCTTTCATTGGTCTTCTCCCAAGACTCCCCACCCGGGGACATCAGCAGGCTTTCAGCATCTCCCAAGGAAAACCTAGCTACCCTTTTCTTCTCAGGCTTGCAAAGCCTCAGAAATCAAAGTCGACCGGTTTTGTTTTGTTTTGTTTTTTTGCCCCTTCAGCATTTTCTCCGAAACGGTCTGCGGGAAAGTTCCAGGACTGGGATTTATCATGGCGCATCACTTTGATAAAAACAAATAAAAGAGAAACCCGCTCGCATATTACCAGGACTCTGAAAATAACTTTCAGAATGAAAAACAGAACAAAATCAATTCCACAATCAGGCTCCAATCGAAACTTGACAAAACTGGCAAAAATTTCAGGCAGAAATACCACCCAAGAGGAGGGAATCTAGACCTTTCCTCCTGTCCTTCTTTTGGGGCCATATCAAACAACCAGGACGTGGAAAATGTTTAATTATAGCTATAAATGGACAATATTTCAGAAATTTTCCTTTCTGCATGGCATCCAGCCAACAGTATCGTCTTAAATCGCTTACATTATTGTGTAAAAGACAGGCCTACAGATGAAGTCTTTCTGTGCAAGAAAACTTTTTTCTTAGCATAACTGATTACATTCTTCAATACTGAACAAATATAAAATGGTCAAGTTTTGCTGGAGTGACTTAAGCCAGAGCAACCACACAGCATCATCCCCAAGGGACCAAACACAGAACACGAGGCTCTTATTTTGATTACTTTATTAGGGCCAACTCTGCATCCAAAGACGAGGATCCGCGAAGAAGTAGTACATCACACGCCGTGCACAGCTCGAGTGACAGCGGGACAGTCGCGGCCACGGCAGCGAACACACTCGGGAGCGAGGGGCGGACTCTGGTTCCGGGACTTTCATTGGTCTTCTCCAAAGACTCCCCGCCCGGGGACATCAGCAGGCTTTCAGCATCTCCCGAGGAAAACCTATCTACCCCTTTTCTTCTCAGGCTTGCAAAGCCTCAGAAATCAAAGTCAACCGGGTTTTTTTTTTTTGCCCCTTTCGCATTTTCTCCGAAACGGTGTGCGGGAAAGTTCCAGGACCGGGATTTATCACGGCGCATCACTTCGATAAAAACAAATAAAAGAGAAACCCGCGCGCATTCTGTTACCATGGGCCCACGCGCGAAGGCGGCGGCTTTGGGTTCAACCCGCGGACGTCCGGGAAACAGCGCGCGGCTCTCCGCCCAGCCGCGCAGGCCCACGCAGAGCGCGGGCCTCGGGAGGCAGGCCCCGGCCTCGGAGGCTCCGGGCACCGCCCGCGACCGGCCCGACGGGCGGGGACACTCGCACGGCGGCGCCCACCTGGGCCCGGGGGGTACCTGCGGCGGCGGCGCGGCGGCGCCAGGCCCCGGGTCGTCCCGTCGCGCTCAGTTGCTAACCGACCGCGCCTCACCTGCGGGCTGTCCTCCAGCGTCTCCTCGATAGGCAGCTTGTCGATCCCGGGCATCGTGGCGGAGGGAGGGCGGCGGCAGGAGACGCGAAGGCCGACCCGCCCGCAGCAGCTGACCTCGGCCCGCCCTCCCTCGCAAGCGCCGCAGCCGTCTTCGCCACTCGGCGCCGCCTTCTCTAGGCCCTAAACGAGCGCGCGGGAAATCCCGCCCCCTGGCCCACCCTGCCTCGCCTCCCGCGTGCCCATTGGTTCGCGGCGACGCCCGTCAGCGCTGCGAGACTGGCTGGGAGGTCCTTTCGCAGAGCGGTGTTGTGTGGCGGGCGCGACCTCCTAGGCAGTGGAGAGCGCGGAGGCGGCACTGCCAGCGTTCGGTGGGTGTCTTCTCGACCACCGCGCGTTTGGATGATTGGTAGGGGACTGTCTCCCCCACGGCGTGCGAAGGCGGGCAACCAGACCCTCGAGTGAGGACCACACTGGGGAATTTTGACGGTTTCACTTCTCCCGCAACTTCTTTCGTGAGAGACCTTGGAAAAAGCCCTAATGCTGGCTGGCTCCTTCCTTTAGTTTCTCGCATTACTACCTTCCCAGTCCTGTCCGAAACACCCAGCAAAATGGTGCTGGGAGACTCAGATCTCAGTGACCTGTGATTTCTGGTAAATTCTTGGACAGTGGACTCGACGTTTCCTTTCTAGGCACTTGAATATCAGTATATTCCGTTGAAAACGTGACTTTTCCGCCACTTCGTCAGTTCTAACACCTGCAGTTCAGACTTCCATATTTCCTTTAAATTACAAATGAAAATGCAAATATCTTTTTTAAATCAAGGTTCACGAGTTCATTATATTAGTAACTGCTTAGCATTTCTGTCAAATCAGAAAAAATTGGAAAAGGCTTTAAATAGATTCTTCAGCCTCTAATTTTGCAGTAGAGAAAAAGTGACGCTCAAAGAAGTTGAGAATTCCACCAGATCAATACCAGAAGCTGGGCCTTCCTCCTACCTTTTTGTTTCTGTCCCCCAAACTTACACTGCCTCATTTATTTTTCTGCAGGATAACAAGAAGCTTTCATCAGTATAGGGAGAAAATGGCAAAATCACTTAGTGTCTTCTAAAAATATAGCCATTAATCCTGTCATTCCGTTCAATTTTCATTTAAGAAATATAAGAGATGCTGAGCAAAGAGTGTTAGCTGCCTGGTTCCACAGATACATTGCAAAGAAATCCAAATAAAGTGGAGAACAAATCCAAACACAGTAACAGGAATGGAAGTTACATATTTTAAGCTAAAAGACTAGTTTCCCCACGGTCTCTTGAAGGAAAGATAAAATCAGCTTAAAAACATTTTGTCAAGTAGACCTGCAATGCAGTGCCACAGAATTATCCTTTAAATGATAGATTGTTTTTCTATAAACAGCTAGTGACCTTTTAGAAGAGGTCTTCAGTTTTAGAGAAAGATGATTTGGAGTAAGTTTGTATGTTGTTAGCAGTGGGATTCCCAGATGCTTATTGTACCCAGCATCATGAACACCCCAGCAACCCAGCTCTGCCCTTCGTGTCTCTTTTCTACACTGCCAGCAAGAGTGCTTGCAACCTTGCTCTGGAAAGGAAGACTCTCAAGGTAAGTGACCTTCTGGATAGAACTGTGATTTGGATTATAAATGAAGGAGAAGGTACAGAAAACTGGTAAATGTAAAAGTAAGTGACAGGTGAAAATAAAGTCTCAGAAATAAGAGTAATCATATGACGTAAACCAGTGGGGAATTACCTGCTTAGTCAAACTGAATAATTCCAGTGAAAAATTCTGTTGTCTGGGTGGGGTATTATCATTAAGTTAAATGGTTTCCTCTTTTGTGTATTTTGTACGTATAAACTGTTGCTGTAGAGAACTTTCAAGAGACTGTTACATCACCAGAGAGGGACAGGGAATTCTTGTCAAGCTCAGCGGGTTGAAAGAAAAAACAAAAACCACACCCGACCTGCCACTACCTGGGGCAGGTGACCTCTTGGCTGACCCCTTGGAGACTCAGATGGCTCAGGCCAAGAGCGACGTGAAAATCCAACAAGGGGCGCTTCTACTGCTCACCCTCCTGGCTGAAGAGTCTGGACCAGCAGGGAGCTCAGGGTTGAAGCTTTGAGAGAAACAGCAACTACTGTTGAGCAACAGAAAGAAATCCTCTTGGAAATGATCCGCAGTATTTAAAAGAGCACATGAGGCAGATTAGCAATGAAGAAAGAGTATTAAATCCAACCACAAATCGTTTGATGGGACGAACTCTCCACCCCACTGAGACTTCTACTGTTGAAGTCTCAGTGGAAACAAGTAGAAACCTCCAGCACAAGGAATCTCTAAAGCATGCCACCAGAATTATCGATGAGGTAGTCATTAAGTTTCTCGATGATCTGGGAAATGCCATGAGATGTTTACTGTCGCTGTACAGTGCATGTATCTGAGGTACCTCCTGGGCCAGTGGATCAGAAATTTCAATCCATGGTAATTAGCTGTGCTCTTAAAGATCAGAAGAAAAGTAAGAGAAAATTAGAGATTCTACCTAGAAATATTGAAATCTCTGACAGGGCCATCAAGCAATTAGAGCATTCTAAAGGAGCTGGTTCCAAAATTCTGTAACAAAATGCTCAAAGCAGATTAAATTAGTTTTCAACCTTAAGAGCACTTACAAATAATGATATCAAAATGAGAAAATACTAGTTTGAGTGATGACTAGTTCTTTATGTTAGGTATAACCACTCCTTTGAAAGAGAATGACTATTTCATTCTCATTCAGATGCAAGAGTTTCAAATGGAACATGAGTATGGTGAATAACAATTAAAACTAGAAAATTTTTAATTATTTGAAGTTCTAGTTTTTAGATTGAATTCTTGCTTTGTAGAAATATCTATCACCTATTGTTTACTTTGTAACTAATATAATATAATATATATATGATTACATAGTTTGTAGGGGAAAAATAAATGCTCCATTGGGGCAAAAGGCTTCACTGCTCTTTCCTCTGCTTTGCCTGGCGTGGAAACTAATGGGCATGTGGGGCATTTAGTTGACTAGAAATTCTTTACCTTACGTAGCACACACTGTGCATGTACTGTTATCAAAGAACTGTATTTAAAAGGATAAAAGGAATTGCGAAACATGATCCCTACCATATGTCTTTCATTCAAAAAATGAATGAACAAAAAATTTGAGGGCATCTGTATCAAAATGTTTGTTTGGTTTTTTTTTTTACATGGGCAGGCACCAAGAATCAAACCCGGGTCCTCTGGCATGTCAGGCGAGCATTCTTGCCTGCTGAGCCACCGTGGCCCGCCCTCAAAGTGTTTTTTAACTTTAAAGATTTATATGTCTTATAATATTAATGTATCTTTTGATGTACACGGAAACATGACATAAAATGTGAGGAAAAACCACCAAGAATTTTACCACTGAATAATTATATATTTATTTTATATGTTTTTAAATGCATTATTTCTATAAAATTTTAATTACAAAAACAAAAAAAACAGACTGACAGACAATTGGGTAGAAATGTGGTTTAATCGATTATAAAACTGGAAAGATTCTTAAAACAGCTGTGATGGTTAGGTTCTGGTGTCAGCTTGGCCAAGTTATAATGCCCAGTTATCTGGTCAGACAAGCAACTGGCCTGACGGGTGCTGTAACGATATTTGTGGCTGGTTGATAAACCGGAAAGCTTCGTGTGTTAAATCATCAGTCAGTTGATCGGATCTGTGGCTGATTACATCCAAGATCAACTAAGGCCTGTCTCCCACCAAAGAGATAATCCTATCAGTCGAGGATTTTTAAGGAAGAAGAGAGATTTTTTCACTGCTTCTTCAGCCAGTGAGCCTCTCTTGTGGAATTCGTCCAGACTCTTCATCAGAGCTGCCAGCTTCACAGTCTGCGCTGCGGATTTTGGACTTCCATTCCCACGATTGTATGAGCCACCTTTATAAATCTCATATTGATTGCTTTCTGCTGTTGGTTCTGTTTCTCTAGAGAACCCTGACTAATACACCTTCTAATTGGATTCTCTAACTTTAGGCCACTGAATACCCCATTTGTTCAAAAAGATTATTGTATTTCTTATTTTAAAAAGTCTTCAAGGAGGAGGAATCCAGTCTCTTTTGATAACTAAAGTTTAATCAGGCTAAGTTTTGTACAATTGACCAAACTCAGTTCATTTTAAGCCCATTTCCTTTTACGCAGGAAATGAGTCTTGTTCAGAGAATGCCTCAGGGCTTACTGCAAACTTCGTAATAACTTTGGCCAACTAGTAAATTTTATAAAAGGCAAGGCAGGATTAAACAGCATCTACCAAGTAACTCATTGAGACGTTTCACACATATAATTTACAATAAAAGGACACAATTGTGTGGATAGGTTTGTGAATTATTAGTCTCCTAAAATTATATTTGATCTTCTTATAATTAGGTTTTTATATGCTACTCCTTGAAGTCTGGTCTGTAGTCTCCAATAGGAAAGAATCCAGCAACTCAAATAGTGCTAACGTGCTAGCATTATTTTAAAAGTTATTCCCCTAGGCCAGTGGTTTCCAAACTTATGCACACATAAAAATCTCCTGGGAAGGTTGTTAGTATACAGATTCCTGAGCTCTGCTGGAAGATTCTGATGGGTCAGAGTTAGGGCTGTGAATCTGAGTTTTCAATCCCAGCTCCCCAGTGAGTTTGAAGATGGCAGTTCTTAAATCACATGTTTGAAACCTCTACCCAAGATGGAGAATAACCATTCCCTTTCCCATAAAACCTTTAGAATTTAAAGAGGCAAGTTAGAAATGGAATCCTAGGTTCCAGCTAGCGATGGCAAGGGGACAGCATTTCCAGAATCAACTACAGAGTGTTGGAAGTCTCCTTCTCACAAATATCCCCCCAAAGACTCCATAACTTTGAAAATCTGGGGAATCATGCTCCTTTTAAGAGTATAATATATAATGCAAAAAATTCCGAATGTTACCTAAGTAAATCATTCGTTAATGGAACTCACTTTAAAAGATAATTTGGGCCTCCACCCCACTCCCCACCCCCTGCTGCCACATCTGCTGACGTGGGGCTGCAAGCCCAAGGCACTTGGGGCAGGGGTGTTGGCGCGGAGGGGGAGGCCGGGATGGGGGTGCTGTGGCTGCTGGCGGTGGCCCTCTTGCTGCTGGTAGTTGCAGGGCTCTCAAGGTAAAACTCTGCGGGGCAGCTTCAGCAGTGCCGCGGCCAGAGACGCTCCATGCCAGAACATCGGCCACTTCGTGTTCCACGGTGACCACGCTCTTCTACATGTCAGAATCAACAGTATAGCAGCAGCAGCTGGAAAAGAAGCTAAACCCTTCCTGTTCCAAGCCCATGAATGGCTACAGCTGCAGGAAAGCAGTCCTGGCTATAGCTGTAGTGAAAAATTATCCAAAGCTCAGTTAGCAAGTACTGGCATCGCCATCCATTCAGTAAACAAAGTAGAAACCATGGAGTCTTCTAACACAACAAATCTTTGACCTCTCTACCACCTTCATATCCGTCAGTATTATCTTAATTTTACAAATGAAGAAATTGAGTAACATTGTTTATATAACTTGCCAAGGCCAAATGGAAGGTAAGTATTGAAGCCAGGATTAAAACACTGATCCGTGTGATGCCAGTATCCATGAGGTTTTTTTTTTCCCACTATATCATTACTTTTTTGGACCAGAGTTAATAAAATAATTCTTATATTTCTGTAATTTCTATTTTTCTACTTTCAGTAACTTTTTAAGAATAGCCAATCAAAAAAATATGTTGGGAACATGGATGAACCTTGAGGACATAATGCTGAGCAAAATAAGCCAGACACAATGGGATAGGTACTATATGATTTTACTAATATGAACCCTCTGGAAAATGAAAACTCAGTCTTAAAATGTAAGATATAGGGAACCTAGAGAAAGACTGAAGTTGGGAAAGGGGGAATGGTTACCAGTATGTACAGACTAGTTAACAAGGTTGAACATAAATGTATGAGAATGGGTAGAGGTAATGGTAGTTCATTAGTGGGTTTATAAGTAATAGTGCTATATCGAAGGTGAATATGATTGAAAGGAGTGTTTAGAGCCCTATTCCTCATTGTTTAGCACTACAAATATAAATAAGTTCTTGCATGAACTACTTTAAATTATGACACTTGTGCAAAGAGTTTATAATAGAAGGATATTTGGGAAAAACTACTTATTACATGTTATTTCTATAGTTAACAGGAATACTAGTACCACAACAATACTAGGGGTAAATGATTGGGGAGGGACAAGAGTTAAAGGAAGTTTTGGATTTTCTCTTTAGTGTGGGTGTGTCTTTCTGTTATTTTTCTCTGTGGAGCAATGAAAATTGTCTAAAATTCATAGTGTGATGATTATGCAACTAAGAGAGGATAGTGTGAAACCTTGCTTATTTTGTATAGAATATATGCTCTATGAATATATCTCAACAAAATTTGCAGATTCAGAATAAATGAACAGAAAGAGTCAAGTGCTAGAGAAAATGTGGAGAGAAAGGTATACCTATTCAACATTGGTAGGGTATTAGAATGGGGCAGCCCTTCTGGAGGGTAATGTAATGAATCCACAGGAGGTTAGATATAGGGTTGCCATATGATTAGGCAATCCCATTATTGGGAATATACTTGAAAGACTTGAAAGCAAGGACTCAAATAGACATTTGTGCACTGAAGTTTATGGTAACATTATTCATGATACCCAGTGAATGGAGGTGTCCGAAGGGTACATTGACTGAGAAGCAGAAGGGCAAACTGTGGTATATACTTATGATGGAATATTGTGCAGCTACAGAAAGGAACAAAGTCAAGAGGCATGTGACAAGGTGAATGAACCATGAGAACATTATGTTGAGCAAAAGAAGCCAGGAACAGGAGGACAAATATTGTACAGTCTCTTTTAGAAAATACTTAAAAGAAAATTCTGGCCTAGATTGTAAGCTCTTATAGCAGTCACAGTTAGTCCCGAGCTTTAAGGGTTATTTCTAAAGTCCGAAATTCTATACTATATGTGTATAACCTGGTGTTTTCTTGGGACTTTGGGTACCTGTGTGACACCTAAGAGTCAGAGATGGAGTTACGCAGCTCTGAAAGTCAGCATTGCTATATATGGCAACTGTTAAAGAAGCCAAAAAAGAAATCAGTCTTCAGTTAGAGATAAGAATGAAGGCAATCTTGTTGGGACTCAGGTAAATCAGAATACCGAGTAAAGGTTATCATTTGTGTTTTAGAACTTCACCTACAGTATGAAACTAAAGGAACACGGTTTATTTTATCCAAAACCTAAATTTTCTGCAGCACACAATCTAACTTACCTGTCTGGCCAGTTCAGTTAAAAGGTCTAAACACATAGAGCTTAGAATTGGGAATGAGGTCTTAAAATTCTATATAGCTTAATGTAATACCTTGACACATTCCAGAGTATGTTGGGCATATAATTTTTAAATGTTGGCAAAGTCCCTTGAGGGACTGGAGAAAAAAATATGGAACTATTAAACTTTCCCACCTAGGAAATCCTGATATTGTCTCAAACATTAGGGACTCCCAGTTGAATAGGCCAAGCCCTTGACCTTGAGGCCGGCTCTTACAAAACTTATCTCTGTAACAGAGAAGCTAATCCACCTATAATTATGTCTAAGAGTTACTTCCAGAAAACCACTTTTGTTGCTCTCTGTCTCTAAGCCCAACTCTGCAAATAGAATCATTAACTTCCCCACTATGTGGCACATGACGTCCAGGGGTGTAAGTCTCACTGACAACTTGGGACATGACTCCTAAGGCTGAGCCTGTCCCTCGTACCATGGAATTGACAATGCCTCCCTTACCAAAAGGGGGGAAATAAATGTAACAAAATAAAGTATTAGTGGCAAAGAGAGTTCAGATAGAGTTGAGAGGCTATTCTTGAGGTTACTCTTATGCCAGCTTCAGCTAGATATTGCTAATTGCTGTGGTATTCCAAGCCCCAACGAATAGTATTTCTGTAAACCCGAAAGAATACCCAGGGCTCTGTCTGAGACTCTATAAAAAGTTTCACTAAGTTTATTTTTCAGAAACCTGAAACCTCCAGATGGTTCTTAAGCCAAATAAGCCCTGAAATCCAGTTACTAGTCTCTCCAAGAACATAAACTAGTTGCATCTCCCTACTCTGTGTTCGCACTCTTTTCAATATGAAGAAATTAGAATGGTCATTGCCAAAATATCCCTAAAGATTGGGAGAATGATCAAAGGAGATGGAGGAATTCAGACAGAGAAGATACAATTTAACGAATGAATATGACTTCTGAATCTTTATATTGATATCTCTTTTTAGTCTCCAGTGTCATAGAGCAGCTAGAAGGAAAAACCTGAAATTGTGGAATTGTAAAACATACCATGCTTTGAAATTTGTTCTATAACTGTTAAAATGTATTTTGAAATTTATTGCTTTTTTGTATATGTGTTATATTTCACAATACAAATGTTTTAAAATTTAAAAAAAAAAGGTAATTTGATTGTTTTCTTCTTAACATCCAGCTGAGATGAACCAAAATCAGGAACTGGGTGTATTAACTGGCCATTTGGGAGCTTGAATCACTTTTGTCGACCAACTGATTCTTCACTAAGCCCTGCAAACCGTGTCTGTCTTTGACCTCGATATTAATACTGCTTTTGCTCATTATCACCACACCCTTAGAATTCAGGGCAAATTCTGTAGCTTCTACTTCCTTGACTACTAATAAAACCTTATTTCTAAGATAACTATATATAGGTTTACTTCTTTTATGATTACCTCAATTCCACTTTGAAAAAAGAGGACAGCCATAAATTAATTCTTTTGTCAGGTCGAATACTTTGAAACAAAGCAGCACCTTTCCCATTTCTGTGGGGAGGTGATTGAGAGGGTGGGCATGAGCTCTGACACCATCCTGGCTGGCTTTGAATCCTGGTTCTACTAGGATTTGCTAGCTCTGTGTCGTTAGGCAAGTTACGTAACTTCTCTGTGTCTCCATTACAACCTCTGAAAAATGGAGCGTAATATTAAAAACCTATAGTATAAGGTTGTTAAGATGGTTAATGAGCTTATAGAATAATGCCTGACACAACAGGCATTCAATAAAAATTAGCTAATTTTTCTTTTCATTATCTACTGTTAAATATTAAAATGTCAAAGGAGTTGCTTTTAAGGCAGCTTTCATTTTCATTTTTCCCTCTTCGTTTTCATACCTAAAGAAACCAATATAGGGTGTAAGGGTATTTCAGTGGTTAGAATGCCTGCCTTTCATGCAGGAGGCCTGGGTTCGATTCCCGGACCATGAACCCAAAAAAATATATATGTATTTTCTAAATCAGAAAATTGTGCTTCTTATCTTATGGAATGCTGATATTTATTTAAATAGTATTACTGTTACCCTTGCTAGTGTTTTATTGCTCTTGATTTAGGGTTTCTGTGATCAAAACCAAAATTTAAAAATCAATAAATATGTATTTTTTTTTTTTAACATGGGCAGGCACGGGAATCGAACCCGGGTCCTCGGGCATGGCAGGCAAGCATTCTTACCTGCTGAGCCACCGTGGCCCGCCCAATAAATATGTATTTTAATATTCTGGAGAAAGAATGGAGGCACCAAAACAGTAAAGGTTATTACCCTGGTTTGGGGGCAGGGGGTAGAGGGGTGGAAGTGGCCCAAGGTTAAAAGACGTGACTTTCATGACACTCCTACCTGGCCAGGAATTCTGCAGAGCAACAGGCAGGTCAGTGAAGAAGTTGCTATTAGATAAATCACTATGTCCCATGACTGTTTAATTATTGAAAAATTTAAATTTTGCTGAACCACAGAAGGCAGTAAAAAACCGTAACTGAGAATTGATTGAATTAGTACTGTCTATCCCATAGCTAATGCAAATAGGAGGCTCAAGGTTAGTCAGCACATCCTTGTAAGAACACGAGATGGTGCTATTAATTCAGTTTGGGGATTCTGACTGTCAGGAAGCCGCCGCTGTCTGTCTTCTTTCAACAAAGAGCAAAACGTTAAAAAAAATCCCTGCCCTTATAGAGCTACAGGCTAGTGGATATAGCAGAGAGAAAACAATTAAAAGTAAACATAATAAGTAGTATTAGAAGTATACTATATAGAAGGTGGTAAGTGCTATAGAAAGTAAAGCAAGAAAAATAAAACAAGAAGGCAGTTGTAAATGTAAATAGGCTGGTCAGGGTGGGCCTTGTTAGAAGGATGACATCTGAAGGAGGTAAGAGAATGAGCCGTGGGGACGTTGGAGGGAAACCGTACTGGGAAGAGCCACCGGGGCAGAGGTCCTGAGGCCTGGTCTGTTTCAGTAATTGTACAAGGCTAGGGTAGCTGGAGAAGAGGGAGCCAGAGGGAGAATCCAGGGGAAGAGGAGAGGAAGAGGAGGCCAGATCATGTCAAATCCTTCTGGGCTACTGTAGGGACTTTGACTTTTACCCTGATTTTTTAACAAAAACACCTTCAATAGAGGTGGTGATTTGAAACAAATGTTGGGAAACCAAGTGAATTCGTGATATGAGGTATCATGAATTGGGGGCAAATTAATACTACTTAAGTAAACTCAGTGGTTTATGAGATACATTAATTTAAAGGAAAAAAATACATCAGGCAAGGAGTGGCAGAACTCTAGCAGGGAGAGAAGGGCTTTTGTGCATTAGGGAGCACCTAGCATGGGCTGCTGATGCTCAAAGGGGTAAGAAAGGCTTTCTTGCAGTAAGGCAGCCAGCAGCAAGGAGTCAAGCTCAGGTGAGGGGAGAAGGGCATCTCTGTGGGGAGGAGGTGGTGGTGATGGAAGTTTGTTACAATCAAAGGATAGATCCAATGAGTTAAATATACTACGGATAGTGGGAACCAGGTCTCTCCCTGTCAGAGAAAGGAATAATAGATACAGAGAGGAAGAAAGCTAGAATGAGTCCTATGGTGCTGGATTGGAATTAGAGTTATCTATGTGAACTCATAGAGTTCAGTAAATAAATAGTAATGAACATAGATGTCAATGTGTGTGTGTGTACATATGGTCCCTATTTCCCAATTGCAATGAGCATCCAGTGCCCAGATCTTGCCTTCCAAGTACCATTCATCTTTAAAAAGAACTAAGGTTCTGTCAAAAGACCTGCAACAAAAATCCAGATGAGCTATGCAGATTGTACCAATGTGCCAACTTGTCTTTTCAACTGATTAATAGCTTCTTTCACAGAGAGTAAATTTGTATTTTGATGAGGCACATTCCATCATTTTAAAAACTTTATGAATTAGGAAAAAAAAAGAACTAGGGTTCCTTGGAAAAGGAAAAAAGAACCAGGAAAAGAGCAAGCCATGCCTGGAACATCTTGTGCCAAAAAATAAGAAAGTGTTAAAAAATGATATGTCAATAGGATATAAAAGTCAGCTTGAAGGAGGCTCACGTTTGTCAAATCCTGGAAAGTTTGGGCATCAAAATAAAGAGTGAGATTATAACCCATTAAATAAACAGGGAAACCCTGAGTCCTTGCCAATGTAACTAAATGAATAAATAGAAAGTTTAATGAAGAAGGGGATTATTTACATAGGTTTAAAGCGCCTCCTCACAAAATACTTATTAACTACAAAGGGGAAAAGAATAACTACGGTGGAGAAGCCTGGCAGACATCACATAATAAAGTGCGCAAACATCCCATTTGGAATGGGACAAATCAAAATCATGTGCTGCTTTATAGGAAATAGGAGAGCACAGCATCACTTTTGTGGCATTCCTGCCAAAGATTCTTAACCTGAATCTAATCATGAGGAAACAGACAAATCTAAAATGAAGGATATTCTACAAGCAAACTATCTTGTAATCTTCAAAAGTGCAGAGGTCATAAAAGTCAAGGGTCAAGTTGACTTCAGTTGCTGACTGAAGACGATTGAGAAACACAAATGAAGGCAATGCATTCTGAACGGGATTCTTTTGCTGTAAAGGATGTTATTGGGGACAATTAGGGAAACTTGAATTGGGTTTGATGATTAGATAGTAGTGATGTATCAATTATTAATTTCCTGATTTTGAGGGTTTTGTTATGCTTAAGAAGGAGAATGTCCATGTTTGCAGGACACTACCTGTTCTAGTTTGCTAGCTGCCAGAATGCAATGTAGCAGAAACAGAATGGCTTTTAAAAAGGGGGATTTAATGAGTTGCTAGTTTACAGTTCTAAGGCTGAGAAAATGGCCCAATTACAAGTCTATAGATATGCCCAATCAAAGGCATCCAGGGAAAGATACCTTGGTTCAAGAAGGCCAATGAAGTTCAGGGTTTCTTTCTCAAGTGAGAAAGCACATGGCAAACACAGTCAGGGCTTCTCTCTTAGCTGGAAGGACACATGGCGAGCAAGCCATCATCTGCTACCTTTCTCTCTTGGCCTCCTGCTTCATGAAGCTCCCTGGGAGGCATTTTTCCTTCTTCATCTCCCAAGCACTGTCTTATGGACTCTCTACTTCATAGTACTGTAGCATTCTCTGCTCTCTCTGAATCTCTTTCATTCTCCAAAATGTTTCCCCTTTTATGGGACTCCAGAAACTTATCAAGACCCACCCAAACGGGTGGAGACATGTTGTCACCTAATCCAGTTTAACAACCACTCTTGATTAAATCACATCTCCAGGGAGATGAACTGATTACAGTTTCAAACATACAGCATTGAATAGAGATTATTCTGCCTTTATGAAATGGGATTTAGATTAAAACATGGCTTTTCTAGGGGACATACATCCTTTCAAACCAGCACACTACCCAAAGGTATTCAGGGACGATGGACCATCCAGTCAGCCCTGAGTTTTCTTGTTCCTACCGTCAACTAAGTAGGACATAAGGGCGAGGGCTATGCTGGGTAGGAGTGTTCATTAGTAAAGATTTCTTAGAAGAAAATATGGCAGCACCCACCTAAAAATAGTATGCTTTTCCAGGAAATTTTCCCATAGAAATCTCCTACATGTGTGCTAACATATGTGTACAAAGTATTCATTGCCATATTATTGGTTATAATAAAAAATTGGAGACAATCCATAGTTCCATAAATTATGTTCATGCACACAATGGAGTGCCAAGCAACTACTGAAGAATGAGGTGGATCTATACATGCCAACCTAGTGTGAGGAGGAGAAACCACATTGCAGAGCAATACATGCATCTGATTCCATGTGGATAAAGCTTTGTGTGTGCATATCATCCTATTTGTGTATGATATTTTAAAAAGGCAGGAAGACAAAGCACTAAACCTTTAGCAATGGTAGCCAGTAGGTTGGGGAGCAGAAATGGTTAGTAGTAAAGGAGACTATCATATTTTACCCTATGTATTTTGGTATTGATTGAATCTTTTTTTTTTAAATATTTTCATTGAAAAAAAAATATTTTCATTGACAAAACAACATACCAACACAAACATTCTTAACATGCAAACATTCCATACAGGGTGTACAATCAATGGCTCACAGAATCATCACATAGTAATGTATTCATCACTGTGATCATTTTTCAGAACATTTGCATCACTCCAGAAAAAGAAATAAAAAGAAAAAAGAAAAAACTCATACATACCATACCCCTTACCCCTCCCTCTCATTGACCACTAGTATTTCCATCTACCCAATACATTTTAACCTTTGTTCCCCCTATTATTTATTTTTATTCATATTTTTTACTCATTATATCTTTATATATTATATCTTTGTACGATCATCTTCAAGAAACATGACTACTGTAACACAGCTCTACGGTTTCAGGCACTTCCCTCTAGCCTAATAGACTTTAAACTAAAAGGGAGCTATCTATGCAATGCGTAAGAATAACCTCCAGGAGAACCTCTCGACTCTGTTTGAAATCTCTCAGCCACTGACACTTTATTTTATCTCATTTCTCTTTCCGCCTTTCTGTAGAGAAGGTTTTCTCAATCCCTTGATGCTGAGTTCCAGCTCATTGTAAGATTTCCGTCCCGTGTTGCCAGGGAGGTTTACACCCCTGGGATTCATGTCCCACATAGAGAGGGGGAGGGCAGTGAATTCACTTGCCATGTTGGCTGAGAGAGAGAGAAGCCACATCTGAGCAATAAAAAAAGGTTCTCTGGGGGTGACTCTTAGGCCTAATTTTAAGTAGGCTTAGCCTATCCTTTGTAGGGATAAGTTTCATAGGAACAAACCCCAAAATCGAGGGCTCGGCCTATTGATTTGGTTGTCCCCACTGCTTGCAAGAATATCAGGATGAATGAATCTTTTTTAAGTAAAAATGTATTTGTATATCAGATGATTTTTAAGTCAACTGTATAAACTGAAGCCTTGACATGTGCAAGGCACTATACTTAACTGAAAACAATTTTAACTCATTTGAAAATATAAAAATATGAAACTTTACTCTTTTGAGGAATTTTAGTTACTAAAGGTTGAAATGTTTTTAAAAAAAATTATTAACAAAGTTGACTTATTCAACAACCTTTATTTAACATTTCCTGTATGGGAGGGACTGTGCTAGGTACTTGAGGACATAGAAGCATGTATGAAACTGTCCCTACTCTCTTGAACTTTGTATTCAGAGGGAAAGGTACATTGTATCTCAAATAACTCTGATGGCCAAAAACAACAGTGACACAGGTATGAATGGTCCAACATGACTCACGATCTTTAAACTCAGATTTTTAAAAATGAATCCCCTGACTCATTTTTTATTTCATTTTAATTACAGAATGCCATAATGTCTTCTAATTCATGGATTACTCTGGAGTGATACATATATCGTTCACAGAAAACTGGGGGCGGGCCACAGTGGCTCAGCAAGCAGAGTTCTCTCTTGCCATGCCAGAGACCCAGATTCAATTCCCAATGCCTGCCCATGCAAAGAAAAAAAGACAGCAGTGATAACAGTGAAACCATAGCATTTACACTGCCTGTCCAGTTTACAAATGTCACCTCTTGCTAGTCCCATCCATCCATCCATTTGTTCACTCATTCAACAAACATTTATTGAATGTCTACCTTGGCATTGTTATAGGAAGCACTGAAGATATGGCAGTGAAAAATAAACTTTTATTTTGGAAAACATGTTTTAACATTTAAAAATGCTGAGAGTCTTAATGCAATTCAGAGGCAAAAGTTAGAAAAGGGCAAGTGTCATTAAAGCTTTGCTTATTGCATTTCTTTCTTATGTTCACAGACCATGAGCATAATAATTGTATGGCTGATTTACAGAAATCTCTGCCAAAACACCTAAAGCTTTGGGCATTTTTCCTGATGCTAATGATTTGAGTCTTAACTGAAATACATAATTAGAAAATAAATTTCCAAAACCTGGGTGGATTTAAAAGTTACTAAAGCAAAACAAAATGTAAGCATCTCAGCTTTTGCTTCATCTTGTACATAAAGATGTTTAAGTATAAACTGTTCTATTTTATTATTCCTGAAATTTCTTCTCTACAATATCAATATATCAGGCTTTTATTTCTCATACCAAAATAACTATTGAAAAATATTGAAGATATATCATATGCAAGGTTTTCACAACTTTTTTCTTAATTGATCAGCACACTCTAATGTTTCTATCATGAGCTCATTGCTGAAAATATTACAGTAGCTTTTAGTTGGTAAAGTGAATAATGGAACAGGGGATTTGGAGACAGAATATGAGTCAGAGCTCTGCTACTAACCAGTCTGTGACTTCTGCAAATTACAGCTGTACTCTGAGCTTCTGTTTTCTCAGCCACAAAATAAGTGAAGGATTTCTGAGAGGATTAAATAAAAATACACTAAAATGCTTTACAAGCTATAAAGCACTATAGACATCTTGCATATGTATTCATTATAACATTACTTCAGATAAATAGCATTCATTAGAAATGAACCATAGACATTATATTAGTGGTAAAACACTGTTCTTGTACCAGGAACAAAGCACTGATGCCTATTTTTTCTTTTTTGTATATATATATATTTTTTATTAATTTTTAAATTTTTTAAAAAATATAACAAACTAACACATTCTTAACTTATGATCATTCTGTTCTACATATATAATCAGTAATTCACAATATCATCACATAGTTGCATATTCATCATGATCATTTCTTAGAACATTTGCATTAATTCAGAAAAAGAAATAAAAGACAACAGAAAAATA